>NQII01000068.1:130790-201820 GCA_002778355.1 Clitarchus hookeri | reverse complement strand
ATCACTCCGCGGTGGTCCGTAATCACTGCCGTCGCCTCGGCTGGACGTCCGCGGAGGTCCACCGGGTCGCCCCGGGACATGCCCGAGTGTGCACGGCCCCGCCAACGTTGCCAACACTCGGAAAGTGAATTCCACCAGGCCACAGGTGGAAACCGACCAGAATCCACTAGCTTATGAAAACCAACATGATGATCCTTTGACTAACGTTGATAAAGGTTGATCACGTTACAGTGAGCACTTTCGAAATCAACATTTTAAAAATGTCACTGCCTCTACCTGCGTATATTTTTACGTGCTGACTGACATGCGACCAGTTATTTTGGCAACAACGGTGAGAATGCTGTTCCACGCCTTATCTTCGAATTTAAAGTATTAGGTAAACCTTGTGAGTACTGAAATTATTTCCTTTACTTTCTGTTATTTTTTAAATGCATACGCGTGTGGAAGAATTAGAAAATTTGTAAAATATTTACTTTGCTAATAATCTCAGCGTTTTATTTGAACGACGCATGAATAAAGTGCTGAGGGCCATAGAAATGCCAATTGTACATAAGGTAGAAGAACACGAAATGTACACACAAGCAGATCTTAAGCAGGTCTTTCGAAAGTGCTCACTTAACCGTGAACAGCCTATACCAAACAAGTCGGTAACTAGCATTTAACTAGTCCGTTCACACAACTTTTCACATCAATCATGTAGGCTAATTTTTTTTGGTATGTGCTGTAGTTGTATTCAGTACTTACCTGTTTTGCAACCAGTGAATAACGTCCTGCGTGCTCGACTATATTTGCATAACTCATTCATGTCAAAGAGGCGTAGAAAATTCCACTAATCAGATTAACTACAAGGAACTCTGGGCACAGATGATTGATTTGTTAATAGGGCGACAGTAGTGGCCACCTGTTCCTATTGGGAATGCGAACGGAAGTCTGCAATTAAAGGGGAACCCTTCGATGAACCTGAAATAATTTATATCTCGTCTGACAGTAGCAGGTCATCGATATCCATATCAGCGATGTTTGAGAGGCCGGCATCACAAATCTCCGCTGTATACAGTTGCGGTCATAAATATCGTTTAGCCTCTGTGCAACGTGTCCACTTAGAAGTCTTAAAATACAATTGGATATCACCAACTTTAGCACTTGAAGAGAACACATCTCCTTCAGTAGGAGATCTGTAAGTTTTAATGATGCCAACGTTTTGGAGAACCTTCTGGGATTATTCACAGTTATGCCAGCAATTCATGGTACCGAGCGAGGTGGCACAGTGGTTCAACTTTGGACACGCATTAGGGAGGAATAGGGTTCGAATCCCGGTCCGGCCATCCTGATCGCGGTTTTCCGTGGTTTCCCGAAATCACTGCAGGTGAATGCTGGTATGGTCCATTACTACAGACCATGGCCGATTCCTTCCCCGTTCCTGCTTCTCCGAGAAACTTGCTCCGTCTCGGAAGACCTCACTGTCGACGAGACGTTAAGCACTACTACTTACCAATTCAAGGTTACCAATTAGAAAAATGTGCACGAAACATTTTCCACTACATAAAAATTCTGCCCGCTTAGGTAGGAGGTGAAATCCACCAAGACTGGTGGGAAAATTCTGTGTGTTGGCAATACTGAAGCCCGCGCCCCGCACTTTCGGCCCTTTTGGCCCGCGCGTCGCCCGAGTCGAAGGCCGCTCATTTCGGATCATTAGACGCGAAAAAGCCACTCCGTCATTTCCCAGCTGGGAGCAAGGTCACCCGCCGCGCTTTCCGGGATGGTGTCTTCAGTCGAGCTGCGTGTCCACGGCCAGTACTTTCGTACTAGATCTAGTACTTTTTACAGATCTTTGGTGTTCTAGTACGTCCAGCCACAGATCTAGTACTTTTTCCCTTCCAAATAACAATAGTATGGTAACACTAATGATATTTTTTTTTGTTAAAAAGTGTCAATTGTGTAACAGCTATTGAATGTCTGTATATGTGGCGTGTTATTTTGGCTGTGTACTTATTGACTAAAAGAGTGACGTATTTTTCTGTTTCTGTATCACAGGAATTATATTTTCGAATGGTTTTGAAATTCTGATATGAATGGTGTAAATCCCCTGCTAGAAAAAAAATTTATGAATTCTTCCTGTGGTTTTTCTTGTGAGTGCAAACCTTGTAAAAGTGTAAATATAGTATTACATAATGGAAGCTTAATATATAATTATTTTAAATACTAAAATAGTATCTGAAATATTATGCATGAAGTGGTATAGTGCAAGAGTAACAACTGGGACATTATGTTAACTTTGAGACTGCATATTGAGAACATGGGGAGTTCTGACATTTTTTTATTTTAATTTTTTTGTGCATGTGTTAATTTAGCGCCTTTACATTTTCACTTGTTTATAGCAATAGCGTAGCAAAAACAAACATAAAATTGTCTGAATTATGTGAAATGATAGCAAATAACAATTTAGTACTTTTCTTCAGCTCTAGTACTTTTTTTCCTACCTAAGTTGGTACGAAAAATTTTTTCTTGGTGGACACCCTGCAGTCGAAGAGTGGTTCGCGCGTGGGAACAAGTTCGGGAGCCAGATTTCTTAACTTATTTACTCAAGTTTCTACTGATAGTGTGGACGTGCCCATAGACGTCGGGTATAGTCTATTCGCGGTTTCTTCAATTTTTTTAAATCAAACCTTTGAAAAAACACCCCATGTACAAGTAGGATTGTTTCCTAAATATGCTATGTCACAAGTGTTTTATACTTCTGTTGACGTAAAAGTATCTCGTTTTTTTAGTAAATTGAACTTTTATTCATATTTAAGTTATAATTTATAATATTTTATTTATAATTAATACGAACAAAAACGGGGAGAAAATAGGTGCGTTGTTAACGCCTAGTAAGAAATAGTTTCCATGCAAAATATAATTGCACTGAGTGCGCACGAATGCGGTGCGCTGCCCTTTGGTGTAATTTTATAAGTTTCATTTGCATGGACATCCTGGAAGTAGAACTTAGAGCAGGGCTTCAGAAAAGTTGTAAGTAACCGTGAATGGACATTAAAAAAGGTCAAGGGATGCGATCGCTCCCCCGCCCTGAGCTGATAAACAGTTAATGGCCACTACTTCAGTTTGTAGTAAGTTATTACAACTTATCGTAAACTGCTACCCCCATTATTTTCAAAGAATATCTTGTTTGTAGGCCTATGCATAACCAAAAGCAGCAATATTTTAATAAAAATTAATTCATTCAAATATGCAAAACCTTCACCGAAATGAAAAAGGGGTTACAGACGTGCATAAATAACCGCGTGCACAAACATACAACACACAGTATGAGAGAGAGAGGGAAAGAGAGAATTTATTACGTGTGTGACGTCTTGAAAGTCATCGAGTCACAATCTAAAGTGAGTGTTATTATTTTTAGATCGGCATATTGGGCGTATGACTAATAGTTTCGTAGAAAAATGGGTCTCAAACAGGGTGATATCTAAGTGATTGGTAGGTTTTGTAACCGGCNGAGCTCGATTTTACACTGGATAAAATATTAATCTTGAAACGAATAACACCAAATAATTTAGTATTATAACAAACACTTTGTATAGTAATAGGACATTAAATAAAGTACATATTTAGGTAGCCTAATGTCCAGACATTTCAAATTGTCTTAGGTGGCTGAAATAATGATAGGAGGCATGCGAGAAATAGTGGAATGTTTTTTATCTGAACTATATAGGAATAGTTCAGGTTTGATTTTTCTGGGCTTTTGTAAGTTAGGTTATGTTAGTTTGCCAGATGGTAGGAATGTTGTGTGATATTGGTCGACCTGGAATGTATAATTGTTTGGGTAGGTGTTGCGGTGTATTAGAATGGTCAAGTTTTTTTCTTGTGTTAAAGAAAAAGGTGCGGGTGGTTTGTATGTCTGAGATTTTCTTAGGTTACAGTGGGTGGTATGTCTGGTCGATACGTCGTGAGCCATGTAGGTATAGGTTTGCTTAGTGTAGGTATTTTTTATTTGGATTGTTGTGGATTAATTATGATTTTTGTAGAATGCGGAAGGTTATGTGAGGTTGGGTTAGGTTTGATTTTCTCTGGACTATGATAAGTCATCTTCATTAGAGTATGCTTACATGTATAGGTAAATTAATTTTTAATTGTTTATATGTCTTTAATTACTATGCACAAGATGAAAATAGGTACATGAATAAAATAAAAATATATGTAATATATTAGGTGAAAGATCTATTTACATGTAAAAAATATAAGTATTACACAAGTGGTTAAGTCCTACAAAAACAAATGCAGTCATCAGCAGACGAAACAAGATGGTTGTTCGAAGATGCAAGTAATCAGCAGGTGTCTAAATGAGTTCTTATATGATGGTAGAGTTAGGTTATTTAAGGTTAGGTTATGTTGTGTTAGGTTGTATTAGATTAGGTTAACATATCTTTCTAAGATCTACATAAGGTATAATATTTTTCTAAATTCAATGTGAGTGGTAAAATATTTTAAGTACCTACACAAGGGGAAATTTATAGAATTCCTGCATGATGTAAGGATTTTTTCTAAGTCCAATGCAAGCTGAAATGAAGGTGACTAAATGAGAAAGATATTTAAAGTCCTGCACAAGGTGGAACGAAGGTTGCTAATGAGAAAAAATATTCAATTTCTTTCAAAAGGAAGACATTTTTCTAAGTCCTACACGATTTGACTAAATGAGTTCTTGCAAAATGTTTAGGTTGAGTTAGGTGAAGATAGGTTAGGTGAAGTTAGGTTAGGTGAAATTAGGTTAGGTGAAGTTAGGTTAGGTGAAGTTAGGTTAGGTGAAGTTAGGTTAGGTTAAGTGAAGTACGGTTAGGACAGAAGGAGTGAGGGAATAAATTTACAAGTCCCGGCATGAGGGATATGTCTTACATACAGCGTGGGAAATATACCACATTCAACATAGGTTAAAATTTTTCTAAGTTTAATGTGAGTGGTAAAGTATTCAAAGTCCCTACACATATTACATATTCTAAGTCCTCTAAACAAGGGAACATTTTAACAAGTCCTGCGTGATATAGGACTTTTCCAAGTCCAATGCTTGGTTTAAAATATTATAAGTCACGACACGAGTAGGAAAATTTTCTCAAGTCCAACAAAGATGGCTGCCCACAGTAGACAATATTCAAGATGGTGGTTCAAAGGGAATGGAGCACAAGCGACAGAATGAGTAATTAGAGTGAGGCTAAGGTGGAAAGGAATGAGAGCGCATGATGTCATGATGGCTGACATGGAATGATAGAGCACTATAAGAGGTGACTATGGAAAATTAAATCCGAGATGGTGGACATGGAATGACGGTGTATGAAAAAATGGTGTTGTCTGCAGCTTGCTTGGTGGCTTAGACAAATTAAATCCAAGATGATGGAATCGAACGAAGGTGAGTAATTGGGAAACCAGAAGGTGGACATCAGGGTGGCAAGATAGAAAATGATGCCAAGATGGTGGTTTCAGGGGACCGAGTAATCAGAGAGTGACTAATGTGGAATGCGAAAGCATGAAAAAATAGGGATGGAATAATAAAGCATGATAAAGTAAAATCCAAGATGGCGGCCGGTTACAATATGGCGGTCAATCGGAGCCCGAGCCCCATCCTGAATCCTGCGCCAGAACCTACCAAACCACTCACTCATGTAGTTCCACTTTACTACATAATTTCCGTATTCTTGATGTTTTACAGTTAAACACGACTTATCAGATTGACCTAGTTCGTAGGCACGACATAATATTTTTAAATTACGCATTTAAAAGATGATACGCACTATTTTTCCTCTTTTGTATAAAAAAAAGGGTAGTAACAGCAAAAAAAAAAAGTTTTCCTTTGCCACATTTTTCTGTCCTTAGCCAAAGCATTGGTTCCTGGGGTGAAGGCCATTTCTTTAATCCATCAATGGCTGGTAAATTCGTACCTTGCAAGTAAACTTAAATTCTTGGCTATTCAGGTACTTTAATTCTCAGCACCGTGTAATAATATGGAATTTCCGTCATCCGTGCATTGGAGTCACTTTTATAAAATTGCTTTATTCTTCCGGCACTAAAGAAGTGATTTGAGGAAGCAGAGGAGTTATTCAAGACGCTTCATTTCACCTTGGGGAAGCGAAAGTGCTGAATTCTGAGGAAAGGTTTCGTGCGTCGCGAAGATCTCTTCCAGACCTTGAGTCCACATCTCCTTATTAAGTATAGCCACTCTCCTTGACCAGCCACGAAGCCGGCAATAAACTGAAAACTCATCTGGCATTGCTGTGGGCCCAGGTTTTTTTAAGAGAATATTCGGCAGATTTGACGCTTCGTTACGACCCACGCAAGTCTTCGATGGCCATGCACGGCAAAGCACGATGAGAGCCAACGATACTTCGAAGAATGTTTTCTTTTACACTGAGTTAATCCTTGTGTGTTGTCTCGTGTTATTGGCTGCTGCAGTCTCAGGGTAAATAAATGTAAGTAGACGAAACGGCGTGGCGGTTCTTTTGATATGAGCGTACTCGTTCTCTGATTGGTTGTGCGAGAGTCTGGGAACGGACCTTGTGTCTGATAGACTACTGCGCGCGGCGAAATTTGCACTATTGGCTGGGCTACTGGCAAGTAAAATACCAGGCGCTGATTGGCGAATGGCGTTCCGACATCTTGCTGGCCAGTGACGCCATTTTGGTGGCGTTTGCGACTGGAGTTCGCGGAATAAATGGCTATTTCACCCCTTTATTTGTGTTTACTCTGTGTTACAGCCATGGACAGCCTCCCGCTTATATAACCTGAGCTGTTAGCCTGCTCGCCTCCCACCGAGGCGAACCGGGTTCAATACCCGGCCAGGTCACTCCCGGATTTTCGAATGTGTGAATCGTGCCGGACGATGCCGCTAGTCAGCGGGTTTTCTCGGGTATCTACCGTTTCCCCCCACCCTTTCATTCCGGCGCTGCGCCATGCTCACCTCAATCACCCTCATCGGCTCTCAAGACCTCGCTATTACGATTATGCAACACATCTCTTCCCTCACTCACTCACTAACCAGACCGCTCAGGTCGGGTCACTGCAAGTAACAAGTTCTGTAATTGGTGTGCGCACAGCTACTATGTGACAAGGAAGGTCACCCAACCACCAATGTTAAATGAAGTTAAGAAGTTTTGAAGTACGCGTAAGTCACGAGATCTTGTCACGAAAAATCATTTACCCCAAGCATCACGCTGAAGTGGTGAGTAGGCGGAAATGGTATTTCGAGGCCGTCCCAAATATGTGACCCAAAATCGCCTCTAAACAGTTCGATGTCGTCTTATGTCCTATTGCCTTAAACCTTCCTGTACATAATCTTTTGATGTAAAACGATTTAATAAGTCTACTTTTATTTAGAGGTAAAAACATGTTCTAATACAATCCACACATGCGCTTTAGAATTAAACATGAATTTGTTCTAACTCATTGGGAGAGTAATCCCGTGTTATAAACGCGCCATGTTAAGTAGTGTTTCCTGTTTCCCTTCGCTATTTCCGACAGCTCGTCATTGGCAAAGCAGAAATGACTCAACACCAGTAACCCTGACATACAGTGTCATGGTCGCGTTCACTCTTGGTTGCGCCAATACAACAGGTTTTTACAGAAACCTTAGATTTGCCTCATTAGAGATGACTTGATCAACTACAGAAAAACATTCCAATTACAATAATTCTTGTCTAATGGAACTCGTTCGCTGTTAGATTAAATGGGTAGTGGGGGACGAAATACAATAACACCCACTTAACTTCTGCCATTTAACGTAACTTTCCCGTAGTTAAAATGGTGGCCAAAGCATTTGATTGGCTTACCCTTATCCTAGCGATTCAGTTATACGAAAATACTCGCAAATTTCAGTAATGCCAGCTGTTGTTCCAACACTGCTGACGAGCGATAATAATCACTGGTACTATTTTTTGCAGGTCATTGGGTGGCACTGTGTGCGAGGCTAGTCTGATGAACTGAAACAGGTTGGCTAGCATCAGGGAAACACTGGAAAAGTCAGGAAATTTTAAATTTCCGGAAAAGCCAGGGAAACGTAATGGAGTCTAATACTCCTGCTGCATGCCATTTTATAAATCGTAACGTTCATTTTTTTTTTGGTTTGTTTAACCTTTGTAGGAAAATTTAAATGCTTTGGGGGCCATTTCATTGGTATATGTGTTATCGTAGCATTTGAGGGAATAATATTAAGATGTTTCTAATTTTTGCAGTACATGTTGGCCAGGGAAGATTCCTGGAAAATTAAGGTAAATGTCAGGGAATCTGTTGCAAGGATGCTAGCCACCCTTGAAAGCACTGAGTTTACTGAAGCTGAAGATTGTTTGCAGAGCCAGTGAAACAAGACANGGAATAATATTAAGATGTTTCTAATTTTTGCAGTACATGTTGGCCAGGGAAGATTCCTGGAAAATTAAGGTAAATGTCAGGGAATCTGTTGTAAGGATGCTAGCCACCCTTGAAAGCACTGAGTTTACTGAAGCTGAAGATTGTTTGCAGAGCCAGTGAAACAAGACATTGGCGGGCGATTCAAGTCATAGGTTCTCCGTGATATTTGCAGATGTGGAGACAACATCATTAAATATAAAAATAGTCCTGACTGAAATTCCGTTGTTGTAGTACAAAAATGTATTTCTTCAGTCAAACAAGCATCGGTATGTATTTTGTTATGCATAAATAGTCTTTTAAATCACGAGAGAAGCAAAATTTAATTCTAAAATTCGTAATCCGATCCAGTTTCCTTAGTTTTAATGAACACAAGTGTCGAGCGTACCGAAAACTATGAACTTACTGATGGAGTCATTTCAGTGCTCTTCAGTAGTAACGGAAGGCGGTCTAAGCGTCTGTAAGGTTAACTCTACTCAGGTTAGGAACAAAACGAGTTCGGCACAGGGAAAATTTCCGCCGGTAGGTGCGCAGTGTTCCAAAGAGGTGACTTTTAATTAAAATCTGAAGCTACGTAAAAGATAAAAGAGAAAAATTTTACTTGGCTACGAAGTTATTTTATATTTGATTTATAATTATTGCAATTGTTTCGTTTTTATAACGTAGAAAATACAGAAAATACGGTACACATGAAACACTAGCGCTTACCTAGCGGCAAAAATTTTTTGTTGCAAAACTAAGGGCAGTGCTTCCCAACCAGAGTAGAATAAACCTTAATGCTGGCAACACATGCGGGGGAAATTGGCTGGAGGAATCTTGGCTCGCCCGGAGATACTTGTACATACACTGGTTTTCGAGCCGCAGAGGAGTGTTTCCCTTCCTCCCCCCTCCCAGACCATTATGAGTCAGTCGTAAAGAAGGCGCCAGATAGTGCTGCGAGCGCTTGCGGTATCGGCTTCGTGCGAACGACCGCGCGCCGCAACCTGTATATCAGCGCGGTTTATGAAACGTGAGGCGCATCTCTGTCGGGGCGTATTTTATCCCGCGAGGACATAAAACTACTTATCTTATTCGCGCGCCCGCAACATAAATGTTTGAAGGGGAGAAAAAAAATCTTGCTTCACATATTTCGAAGCGGAGGCGAGCGCAGATGCAGCCAACTTACTAAGGATGGGTTGTTACCCCGGGTAGTAATTTTTACTATCCCCGGAGAATTTATTGGCAACTCGAAGATGATGTTCCGCTTATGGAGAAACCTGCAAACGAATGGGTTACCGCGTATGCGTTAAAGAGCAAATTACCGAGCAAGTATTTACCTGTCGCCCATTAGCCCCTTCTTTTTTATTATCAATTTTATGATGATTTTTACTTCACGCCGTTTGATGCTACAAGAATTGGACCTCCTCACCCCTCCCCAATAACCTATGGCGTTGAACAGTACAGACCATAGCGCGACTGCTAAGTTGGAAAAGAGGCCCACTCTTGTACACATATTTTGCTACAATTTACCTATTTAAATTTATTTTAAAATCAAGTATTAAGTATATTTTGAATAATAATTTTAATTGCATTTCCATTTCGGTTGCTACAAAAAATACTTTTTCAGAATTACCTTTATCAAGCAAGACAATTTTAATAAGTAGACTACTTCAGTTGTATGTAGACAAAATTCAAGATGGTGGTTCGAAGGGAATGGAGCACAAGCGACAGAATGAGTAATCAGAGTGTGGCTAAGGTGGAAAGAAATGACAGAGCATGATGTCATGATGGCTGATATGGAATGATAGAGCATAATAAAAGGTGACTATGGAAAATGAAATCCGAGATGGTGGACATGGAATGACATGGCATGAAAGAAATGCGTTGTCTGCAGCTTACTAGGTAGCTTAGACAAATTAAATGCAAGATGACAGATTCGAACGTAGGTGGGTAATTGGAAAACAAGATGGTGGACATCAGGGTGGGATAATAGAGAATTATGTCAATATGGTGGTTCGAGGATACAGAGTAATCAGAGGGTGACTAAAGTGGAATACGATAGCATGAAAAAACAGGGATGGAATGATAGAGCATGATAAAATTAAATCCAAGATATCGGAAAATATGACGGCCGGGAACAAGATGGCGGTTGGTCAGAGCCCGAGCCCAGTCCTGAATCCTCCGCCGGAACCTACCAAACTCCTTTACTACAACGGAAATTCGGTCATGTCTTTGATTTTATATTACGTCACTATTTTATAATAATATTAAGGTTAGGTATTTATAAAAGTTACAGGTAGCAATCGTACATCAATAGAATTTACCAAGTATGCACAGAAATAGTAGGGACAGGTCTTTTTCAAGGTTATATATATATATAGACACACACACACAGACAGTTGATTGAATGTGCACTACAGACATCGTATTAACCACTCTAGAATGTCTACTCGCCTCACTTTTGCTATTAACACTAGCGCTGTCACGATATTTACTATTCAGATTTGTTACGAAACCTGCTGACCGTGTTGATATTGATAAAATATAATTATAGTAAAATACTGAAAATCGATCTCAAACATCGATTCCTTCGAAGAAATCGATAGGCTGCACACTATCTACCACCTAAAAAGAACACAGAAAAGACCAATCCTTACGCATATCGGAACACGAGATTGAAAAAGGTGGAAATGTTACATTTCACAAAGGCATTCTCATACGTAAACTATATTAAATACAGGACCTTTAAAACGGAAACCGTGCTGTAATAGCAGATATAGTGAATTAAATGCTTCAGTATTGGTGATACCGCAGTACCTACTACTGCTATCTCATTACGGAGATCTGCTAGGATTTTTATCTTATCATGGGAGCAATACATTACAAATATCATGTCCTGATAGACATATCGGAATATTGCACTATCATACTCGTAACTCAACTCCCGTGCTCTGGAAAGTCGATGACTTGTATTCCGTGAATTGACACTTCCGTTGTCCAAGAGAAAAAACGATTAAATTAAATTTGGGGATTTCCTTGGTGCACAGCTATACGTTGTACTGTGCAGCGCAATTCAATCCAAAAATAAGTCAGAATTTAACGTTTTTGTCATCAGGCAAAAAACGCCGCTGATCTTTTGCCACAGCAATCACTTATACCGCGAACTCCAGCTGCACATGCCAGGCAAATGGCGTCACTGGTCAGAACCGTTCGCCAATCAGCGCCTTGCAACCTAATCGCCAGCCTGCAGTGCAGCCTATAAGGGAAACTTTCGTAGTATGCAATTGCCAATAGCCAATCAGATGCAAGGCCCTTTCCCATAGCATAGCTCAGCTATAGACTATTCGCGCTTTCTTCACACTTTTTGAATCAAACCTTTGAAAAATCCTCCTATGTATCACGTTTTTGGTTGTTTCCTAAATTGCCATGTAACACAATCGTTTTGTACTTGTGTAAACGTAGAAGTATCTTATTTTTTGGTTAAAACGGAACTTTTACAGATATTTTAGCTACAAATGACAATATTCAATGCATAATTAATACCGATAGAACAGGGAGAAAATAGGTGTGTTGGCAATGGCCAGTGTGCACGAATGCGGTGGGTTGTCCCATGGTGTAATTATCTACACGTGGTTAAGTGGATTGAAGAGATTTGGAGGACTCTTAATATCGAGGTCTTGAGAGTCGATGAGGGTGATGCGAGGCGAGTAAGGAGTAATGCCGGAATCAAGGGTGGAGGAAACGGAAGATCCCGAGAAAACCCGCTGACCAGAGGCATCGTCCGGCACGACTCCCACATGCGAAAATCCGGGAGCGACCCCGCAGGGGACCGAACCCGGTTCGCCTTGGTGAGAGGCGACTAGTCTAACCACTACACCACCTCGGCCCCATATACATGGTTAAGCTTTGTTTTAATGAGGCCAAGAAATATCCTGGAAGTAGAACTTAAGCAGGGCATCGGAAAAGTAGGAAGTAACCGAGAATGGACTGTAATCAGAGAACGGGCACTCCCACATCAGAGGAGCTGCCACGTTATATCGCATCCGTGTACGTATGCTCTGTGACGACGTCATGACCGTGACGCGGCCGCGAGAGACCTGCCTCTTTCGCCAGCGACCTCACGTCGAGTTAGCGCTCGCCGAGCGACGGTCAGCTGTCCACCCGCGAGGCGGCCGCGACCTTGTTACCGAACCATATGGACCGCACGCACTCCGGCCTTGGCGGCGCTTTCATCACACGCTGTCCCGGACACGCAGCCACACATGCTTCCTCCTCGTCGTCGTCGCTTTCTTCATTTCCTCTTTAACGCTTTTGATTACGGTTCAGATTTGCAGACGTTAAACACAAACACAGGCGTGACCACGGCACAGAACAGTGAAAAATACAGAGATGGAATGGTGGCGTGAACTGGAATTACAGCCACACACGCCTGGAAAATGGCCTCGCCGCCCAGCATTATAACGGAACGTTATCCACCAGTCAGCTCATGAAGACTATCTTTCAAGACAATGGGCCCGACCTATAAGAAATATTCTATAACATGTACTAGCCAATCAGGCTGAGGGCACGTTTCCACAACTCGCGATTAATAATTTTACGGCCTTCATAAAAACAAAAAATTCGTAAGCTCAATTATGCACTATGAAATAGTAAGAAAGTCAGATGTATTTCTTATTTAAGAGATTATGTGACTTAAACTGGAATATTGCATCCCTCTGAAGACTTCTGATGTTATCAAAAGGTAAGGTTTCGTATTCAGGACATGTCGGTGTTCATTAAGCAGCATCGTATGATTCCTCGCACAAATTAATTTACTTCATATTTCTGCAGCCTGCAAGCCGTAGACTGACTGCTAGGGTACGGCCAATGAGAGATAAAAAAAAAGGGTAAAAGTAGTTGGTAACTGTCTTCGTTCCGAGTGTCGACGGGGCGTATGCGGATGCCTGGCCCTGACTCCCGAACCTGGAAACGGGCGAGTGACTGGGCGGAAATCCAGGTCAAAGTCACAGGCTCTAACAATGCTGGAGGAGGTTGCGTTACTGACTCTCGGAGGTCGCTGTAGTTCAACCGCAGTCGCTGCTGCTAAGTCCATCAAGGAATTTTCCAGGGACCATCTGTCTTTCAGGAGTATTTTATTTACCACAAGTTCACTACTGTAATCTATCGTGCACTGAACTCTATTTCAGTAGGGTTTCATTAATTGAGTGGCAGTTATTCGGAGAAAAGAGGAACACAGCTGAACTTTTGGGCCCCTGACCACATCGCGTTCATAAATGGTGCATCAATGTTGTTCGTTAAACTCGAAACACCACCAAGTTGATCTCCCTCGCGACATAAGCGTAGGCCCTTATTACTACGTATGTAAACAGTTCTAATCCCCCACGAGGCACATCATTTGTGATCATTTTCATGAGCCTGTTTCTAAAATACAACTTTTGCATTGCCAAATTATTAAGCCTTTGTAAGAATAGGCCCATAGATAACTCGGGGCTGTTACCACTGCAGAATTTGACGGTCGAAACTGGTAAACAATACGACTTACTTAACCTCCGCGACTCATATTGTGAGCCCCGTCCTAAGCCGCATTGAACATGAAGTTCGGAAGAAAGACAAGCTGTGTAATGGTCTGGAAAACTACCTTGCATATGACTGGCCACGTCACGCTTTTGAAGATTCCATGCCGTAAAATGGGGTGACTGGAAATGGTACGGTGAAAACAAACCACATTTGGAAACAAAATCTGAAGTCGTCTGATTGGAACAAAAACCAATAAAATCGGAGAGTCTCCGAATTTATTAGTTTGCTTTCAGCCATGAGGACTTCCAAACTATTTATGAAGTTATGTCTTTTTACTCTATCGTTTCTATACTGGTGCGGTAATCGCTTTGGAATGACATTAAGAACGGCAGCAATCGCACCCACACTCAGGGAGGCCAAACTGCTGATGGTTCTAGTCCGGCCTTTCACGCATGAGCACCGGATCATAGGTTTTCTTGCCTTCAGCCTTTCTGCACACAGCCGCGCGATGTAAACATCCAGAACTTTAAAACCTTGCGCCGTAATACTAGTTCGCGCTCCGCCATTTTCCCGGAAGTCCAGTTTCCACGCACATGCAGTTGGTCGTCCGCGAGTCGAGGGGAAGGACCGCGCTGGGCCGGCGATGGCGCTGCGTTGGAGACGTTCCAGCAGGAAGCTGGAGGGACTCCAGGCTGCGCCTCGCACGCCATTTGCATCGCCGGCGACGTCCCCATCCCTTTTGCCGCGGCTACCTGGAGCGGCACGACCGCCGTCAGGGGTGCCACACCTGCCCGCACAACTTCCTCACACCCGCGGGCTGATTACGAACATCACATATCGCACGATTTCGTTAGTTGAGAAGCGATTTGGTAGGCGTGTAGCGCACTTCGATGTGAGTTGAGTATGAACGTCCTGTGTTTCGTTATTGTGCCACAGATTTCGTCGGAGTTTGATGACGTTGTAGCGGTAAACTTCGCAAGATGTGAGTACGAACCTGCGTTTTGTGCGGTCAACATCGCAACTGTTGTGCGTTATTCGCCACGAGTACGATTGTCCGTGGAGAGCTGAAATTAGACACCGTGTGTGATTTAAATTAAGCTAATTGACCAATAAATAAACTTAATACACTCTAATTTATGTGGGAAGAATCTTCTTAAAGAACTTATAAAACAAGTAGAGGCAAGAGGTTATCATGCCATGTCTGTAACAAGTGACATTTCAATACCCGGCGGGAAAAGCAGGAGTGCTCGAGACACAACTCCGCGCATTTCTCAACTTTCATAAATATAGCGCATCATCTGACGAATGCTATTGCACGTGGCGTATTGCGGTTTTTTTGCAAAATGGTATGCAAAGTTCCGAGAAAGTTTTGAAGTACACCGCAAGTTTTAAAAGTAAAAGTATTAGCCATAAAATATTATTTTAATAACATCGTGCATAGCATGCCAAACTTAAAATTTTTCTTGCGAAAAAAAAAAAATTATGGCAATGCACAAAAGCCACATACATCAAATGTGAATATTTAACACCGTCATACTCTCCTGTGTAAAAAATAAAATTTGGAGGGATTTTTGCGTAGAAACGCTCCAAGTTGTCAACCAGTTGAGTTCACCTCCCATTCTTCCCACCACGGCTTCAACAGCCGTCTTTATGTCTTATTGTTCGATGGTTGCTGGCAGCACTGTTACACTCGACAGATGTCGCGTAGGTATTTACTTTTCTCGCCAACAGATGTCGTGCTCGGCCAGCTGTAAGTTTATAAACCTCAAATATAAACAGTTAACGACAACGTCATACACGTTACTTCCAGTGGCCTTTAATCTTAGGTCGGTGTTTACGTCTGCCTGGATGTAATTACTAAATAAAATGTGCATAGCGATCTGCAGTGCATTCGTTTGTTCTGCGACGTTAAAGGATTTCGATATGCTCAGAAGTTAAACGAAACGCGTACCGCACGCAGTACAGTTCGTAACCTTCGTTTTGTGTTTCGTTATGTCTCCGAAGAATAACGATTGTTTTAGGAGAGTTCGTGTTCAGCCCGCTGGGACCCTGATCTCTAGCTTCACATGTTTCATTATGGTAAACACAGACATTGAAGACAGTTGTTAGGTAGCGTTCTTTAACATTTCTCTTCAGCTGCATACTTCTGCGAAGTCTGTAGACTTGGCAACACTACCGGCTCAGGCTACATTGGAAAAAAAAAAAAAATTCTACCCGCTAATTTGAAATTCCCTCTGTTTCGACATTCGACAATTTTGCGAATTCTCAGTTAGACATCGTATCTCTTTCAAAAACAACTTCTTGTAGTAATTACGAATTGATGTTGGGTTGGTTTCAAAGGCGTGCCCATAAAGAAAATTGAGCTATTCAACTACTCTTGAGCCTCGCAGGACGATATAGTATTGAGTTCCGTGGTCGATGTCAATTTTATTATGGTTACCACACAGGTTAAGGGCTCCGCTAGGCTGCAGTTATTTTGCGCTTACGAGGCCTCGAAACGCGTGAGCTCGAAGGTCGACTCTTGCTCACTCACCCCTTGACTCATCGATTCTACGGACAAGGTGCTCAACTCATGTGCTGTCTTTTCGTCGGCGACTCGTCTCAACGTGACTGGTAAGGTGGCCTGGGTAGGCCGCCGAACGGTGTGCAGAGCTCCAGTAGAAAACGTTTTATTATAAAAACCGTCCAACGTATCTCAGTAAGGTCTGCTTGCGAACAGCATTTAAGAAACGTTACGCGTCTGTATACGCTTTTCCGTTCCTCCATTTCTCTCTAAAGCATGTTTTTGCGATAATGAAAATGGTTCAAACGGGTGTTTTCGCGGTCATTTTTAGGTATAAACATTCCTGTACAAAACATTAAAAAAGGAATAGGGACGTGCATCAAACCTTTATTATTATTACGTCATAAAATGGTAGTGTCTCCACTGAAAGTCGCATAGAGGCGCGTTATCGACGGCAAGACTGCACGTCAGTTCAGTGCCTTTGCGCGTAGACGCGATGAGAGAGTTGATGCGCATGTCTCTGTTGCCCCTAGCGCTCCCATACTTTTAGACCTCAGACGTGCAAAATTCCTTCAACCAGGCGGCCACCTTAAGTGGTGACCGCTTATTTTTATGGCACGCTACTAAAGATAAAGGTATGATGTGTGTTTAAAGACAGCTCTAAAGTTCCTGTATAGAAAATTTAACAGCTAAAACTGACTCTGAAAACCCCGCNGGCGTGTGTTTAAAGACAACTCTAAAGTTCCTGTATAGAAAATTTAACAGCTAAAACTGACTCTGAAAACCCCGCTTTTTCAATTTTCAGGCACAAATAAAATAATCCTTGGAGTTGAAATGAGAACTTGAAACGTCTCTTGGGGCACGAAGCGCTCCATAATTGCTTTTCGTGTTCAGGCACAACAAAATATGCAACCGTTTCTGAATCACGTGTTTTCTACCAAGCCTCTGCAACGCACTTCATGAGCCAGCCATGCGGAACGCACAATTCTGACTAAAAAAAATAAACATGACGAAGAACTTATACAAGAAACTTAAATTTTTTAACCACAAGAACATAAATTTTTTTTTCAGTCACTTTTTTTACGCGTCTACACCCCTTTGAGTTTGTTAGCAGAAGTCGTGCTAGCACCACTGTCCTTCACAGAGACTGAATACTGGCCCGGTTCAACATTAAGCTTAACGTGACTGTACAGTAAATACAGCTACAGTGACGTGGGCCATTGCAAACTTCGGTTTCAATTTTAATTTTTTTACGTACAGCCATGGAGTAGCTGTCCTTGCTCATAGATGCCAGAAAGTTTCACGACCACGCCCCCACCTCCTTCCTCCTTTCTCAAGACCAGTATCTTCCAAGATATTCAAACCACAGATTGGTTTACGAGTATACATAGGCTGTCCTCCGCTTCCTCGTTCTTTCGGTCTTTATCATTTCCTGAAGTTGAAGCGCCTTCCTCTTTTGGTGATGTTAACTTGTTATACCGTTTCCAGTACATATGACGATATCCCCAATCTTTGTGCATGTTTGCTAACGAACAAACCATCTGTCTGTCTCTATGTTTAGTTCCCGTATTTTCCGTACCCCAGACTCGAGGCATGACACTGGCAAGCGAAAACTTTTCATAGGTGTGTGTGTGTGTGTGTGTGTGTACAAGCACAAACATAATTGAAATACACGCAAGCTATTCGGTTTTTACTAATTTATTTTGCAAGTAAGCAGTTCTGAAATTTGTTTGAAAAAATATATCTAAACGCCGCTTTTAAAAGTACAATGAGCACTTCCTAAAATCAAATCAGCTTCCTCTGGAACATAATGTCTAAACTTCTTTCTATGGTCTAAAGGTACCTGGACTTTTGTGCGAATACCAGATATCACGACGAGGAGTCCACTATTCTCTCTCTCTCTCTCTCTCGCTCTCTCCCTCTCTCTTCCCGCCTTGATAAGTTCGCTTGGAACATCTTACTCAAGTGTTTTGCATTTCAAGTTTCTCATAGCTCGCTTGAATTCTTCCCTCATTTTCCCCGTTTTCTCTTTGTCTATCTTGGCTCCCGGTCAAAAGCTGTTAGTCAGAACCTCTTCTAAATTCAAGCAGAATTTTCAATTAGTCGTTTCTCTATTTGCTATTCGTCCTTTGTAAAAAAAAAAAAGAAGCCTATTCCGTTATTTCCCTCCTTAAAACGTCACTGGACCGCCTGAGGGTTCGAGACTCTTTTGCTTGTCTAGCTCCCGTGTTTGAACAACGTTTTATTATTCTGCGCTGATGCCATTTTTTAAACNTCGAGACTCTTTTGCTTGTCTAGCTCCCGTGTTTGAACAACGTTTTATTATTCTGCGCTGATGCCATTTTTTAAACGACCGTAAAACAGAAGAACTCTCTTTGTAGCATCTTATTTTAACCATCTCATGCAATTAACAATACAGTTGCAAATTATGTATCTGTTATTCTGCACCTTATTATCAGAAAAGTGAAAACAATGTTTGTAATGAAAGTTATATCTGAAAATGCATAATGTTTCAAAACGTTTCAAGCATGTCCCAAAAANTCGAGACTCTTTTGCTTGTCTAGCTCCCGTGTTTGAACAACGTTTTATTATTCTGCGCTGATGCCATTTTTTAAACTACCGTAAAACAGAAGAACTCTCTTTGTAGCATCTTATTTTAACGATCTCATGCAATTAACAATACAGTTGCAAATTATGTATCTGTTATTCTGTACCTTATTATCAGAAAAGCGAAAACAATGTTTGTAATGAAAGTTATATCTGAAAATGCATAATGTTTCAAAACGTTTCAAGCATTTCCCAAAAAACTTTACTTTCCCAAAAATAAGTTCGCCCGGCATGGTTATGGAGCCTATAGAGAATGAAATAGGACGTCGTCATTTCGAAACTCGGCGAGGCGGAAATATTCATCTCCTAAGCCTGGTTTGTTTGTTTTAGACTACGCTTAAGGTTTGTAGCTTACATTGTCCTGTCGGTAGATATACCAGGAATTAATAAAGGCAAGACATGTTAAAAATTACACTAGGATTCTCTTTCTCTCGTCATCTTTTATTTTCCCAATTATATCACTAGTACGTTCAACAAATTAATTTTCAGAGCAATACAAATGTCTACTTATATTTCAAATGCACTGAATGATTAAATTATAATAATTTAATGTTAGTAAATTACATTTTATATTTCTGCTTTAATTTAACACGATGCCAATTTGCCCATTTCACCTTCTCCAAGTTATCGAGTATAAATATGGAATACCCGTTTAATTAAACCCATCCCTTCGCCACAATAGGCCTTATGACTAAAATATTGGTGTTTTATAGCAGTAGTAACGTGTACTCTAATATCCTTATTTAAGCAATGCATGAAATGCGCTACGAAGTTTTAAGACAAGAACAGGGCAATGTAACGCGTAATGAAGATCTCGTAGCGGAACAGATAGACAAAACTTAGATTTATTAGTTTATGGTTTTATNGGCAATGTAACGCGTAATGAAGATCTCGTAGCGGAACAGATAGACAAAACTTAGATTTATTAGTTTATGGTTTTATTTCCCAATCGACAGCGATAATTTTATTTAAGTCGACCTTAATTTATTTAACAGCGATAACTCGTGATTAGCGCAGAATTCGTAATTACCGACGCCTAGAAAAAAAAAGCATGTCCTCTATCCTCGATCCGTTCGTTAAGCGGAAGCCAGCAGTAATTAATAATCGTTAAAGTAAATTAATCAGTCCCACCGGAAGGAGGACACGGTACGATTTTTCTTCCGCCGGCTTGTCGGCATTCCACGTGCGGCTGCGCGCAGCGAGGCCGGAGTTAAAAAAAAAGCTTTCTCAATTAAAACACGATGCAATAATGCGCCCGGGCAGGATCGGCCTGTAGTCGTCATACATTTGGCACGTCGCATTAGTCGCTTCCCTTAATCCGTGCCCGAGATTAAATAATTATGACAGTTCAGAAACTGACAACTGCATGCTCNCGCATTAGTCGCTTCCCTTAATCCGTGCCCGAGATTAAATAATTATGACAGTTCAGAAACTGACAACTGCATGCTCGCCAAGTAAGACGTCGACTCCTGCAGACAAACAACGCTTTTAAACTACACAAACATCATTTTCGTAAATATTTCGAATCTTATTCCTTATTTCGGTTTTGAATGGGTGAAGAGTGAGAGCCGATGAAGGTGATTGAGGTGGGTATGGAGCAGCGCCGGAATGAAAGTGCGGGGGGTGGGGGATCCCGAGAAAACCCGCCGACCAGCGGCATCGTTCGGCACGATTCCCACATGCAAAAATCCAGGAGTGACACGGCCGGGGATTGAACCCGGTTCACCTTGGGGGAAGGCGAGAGGGGGGAACCGCTCAGCCACCCCAGCCCCTTCGGTTTTGAAGTGTCTAATTAACAATGCGTGACTAGATTATATATAAATGAGGTCAAGTATTTGCATTAACAATATGAATTATTGTTGTTGAAATTAACAGTAGTTTGCGAATTCTTCATGTTCGGAGCGTAGCTTTATTTTGTTTGTAACCGAATTTCCGAACGCATGTAGCCAAGTCGGCTGGTCTTTACGATGGCAACACTAGGTGGGAGTGTTAATTTAACATACGGCGGAAGCCTACAAAATTGCTGTAAAGTAGATCCTAAGCAGCACCAAGGTTATATCTCCTACAGGTTCGGAACAAAGCGTGAGTTATTGTGGGAGAGTTTGGCATACGAAAAATTTCCGCCGCTAGGTGCGTAGAGTTGGAAAATGTGACTATTAATTAAAATTTNTGGGAGAGTTTGGCATACGAAAAATTTCCGCCGCTAGGTGCGTAGAGTTGGAAAATGTGACTATTAATTAAAATTTTTAGTTACGTGAACTATAAAAGAGAAAGATTTTACTTAGTGTTACGAAGATATTTTATATATGACTTATGATTATTGCGATTATCCTGTTTTTAACATAGAAAATATAGAAAATCTGGTATTGGCTGTTCACGATAAACTGAGCAGTTTTGAAATACCTGCTTAAGATCTATTTGTAGGCAAATTGTGTATTATTCAACCATATGTAAAACTAATATTGCCATGGGCAACATCACTTTATTCATGCATCGGTCGAGTGTACACGTTAAATAATTAGGAAAGTAAATGTTTTACAAATTTGCTTATCATTACATTTTTATGCATTAAAAACAGGAAACAAATGAAATAGTTTCAGTATTCACAAAATTTTACTCGACACTTTTAATTCAACGTGAAGACATGGAAGTACTTTCCCTCCGTCGTTAACCTCACTGGCCACATGCCACTCAGTAGGGGCAGTGACATTTTTCAGAAGTTGATTTCAGAAGTTCTCATTTTATCGTGAACCGCACTTACCTTGCCGACACCAGCACTTACCTAGAGGTGAAAATTTTCACTTTGCCAAACTTTTAACATTGATCTTCTCAACCTGTAGTAGAATAAACATTAGCAGGACTCAAAACNAAATTTTCACTTTGCCAAACTTTTAACATTGATCTTCTCAACCTGTAGTAGAATAAACATTAGCAGGACTCAAAACTGCTCGATTAACCGTGATTACCTTATAGATATGAAGTGAAATTTTTCCGAGTGTAAATGTAGGCCCTATCTTACTAGCAGGAAATGGTCATTATAGTCTATTCGCGGTTTCTTCACACTTTTTGAACGAAAACATTGAAGTCACCCCACGTATGATTTGTTTAGTTTTTTCCTAAATATGTCATGTATTACACTGGTTTTGTGCTTCTGTTATCATAAAAGTATATAATTTTTGGTTAAATTTAACTTTTACTTAAATTTTATCTGTAAATTAGAATATTTCATTTATAACTAATAAAAATAACAGCAGTCAGAAAATACGTATGTTGGTAATGCTTAGTAAGAATTAGTTCTTATGGAGAAGATTCTTACGAGTGCGCATGAATGCGGTGAGTTGTCACTTTGCTGTAATTTTCTATACTTAGTTAAGCTTTATTTGCACGAGGCGGAGGAATAATTTGAAAGTAGAACTTACGCAGGGCTTAAAAAAAATAGGAAGTAACCGCGAATGGACTATACCAAAACGAACCCCAGCGATAACCGGATCGCCGTGTCGTGAAGGGGGAGCGTCTCTCCTCGTCCTTGACGGCTCCGGCCGAATTGGGAGCGGAGGTCGCGAAAGGCGAAAATAACATGTGAGTAGCGTGCCAAGGTCGACCTTAAGTAGTCCGTCCTGCCGGCGCAGAGCCCCGCGCACGTGCGTCGCTGACGTCACAGCGACAGCTGATCTGCAGCAGCGTAGACTAAAGATGAGGTAGGCCGCTTATTCGTCTTCTGCGCATGTACCCAACATTAATCTTCGCCCAAAGGAACACAACTGTCAAAAGACACGTGGTCAACACTGATGAAAGTGTTTGTTTATATCTTAATTTTTAAATGACAAACATTATTATATATGAATAAAATACTTTTACCAATTTGGGTTTAATCAAACTGAATTACAGATTGGTTAGAGGAAATATACATATATCTAAAATGTTTTGTTTACAAATCAGTTTTCTAACCTGAAATCGAAACCACGTCGTTTTCGCTAGACGTGTTGACAGAAAAGCAGTTCAGTGTTGGGACAAGGAGATTGGTTGTGCGCAGCCAGCGAGAGATCGGTCAACCTCGTCTTTAGTCTATGTGCAGCACCGGCGTGGTGAGGAGCTGCCGCGGGGAGAGGTGGCGGGCGTCCCGTTACGCAAACAACTCGCAGTGGGTTAACCGTTCCAGCCGCCAGGCCACAGGAACAGGCCAGTCCCGCAGTACGACTGTCGCGCCCGTATGGGGCCCTTGGTGGTGGTACCGGAACTATGATGTGTCCGAAGTCATGGTTGTTAGGCTCTGAAAGTTGTCTCCGCTTATATCCTTGGTGATCAGGTGGTGGCGCGGAGAGCCGGACATGTTCCGGAAAACATGCCGTGCCCATACACTGACGATGATGTAGACCAGTCTAGCTGGCTGCGTACACCAAATTTCCGTGTCCCAAAATTGAACTGCTTTTCTTTCTGAGGTTATAACACGGTTTGATAAACGAGTGCTTTGAGATGTTTGCATACTTCCTCTAACCAATTTGGAATGTAGTTAGATTAAATTCCATTTGGTGAAAGTATTTTATTCATATAAATGTGCCTGCCTTTTGAAAATTAAGATACAAACAAACACGTTCATCCTTCTTTACCACGTGACTTTGACAATTGTGTATGATTGGGGTAGGTGAAGACAAATAAGCGGTCTACCTCATCTTTAGTCTATGGTCGTGCTACAGAATACGTAATTACGCAGAAACTAAATAGCGTGGTTGTTCCCTTTGATGAGGGCGCATCACATTCACTGGTTGGCTGAGTGAGGCTCTGGGAACGGGCCTTGTGCTTGATTGGCTACTGCGTACTGCGAAAGATTCCCTATTGGCTGGGCTGTCTCCTGGCAAGTGTGTGGGGCTGCGGTGGTGTAGTGGTTAGACTATTGGCCTCCCACCTAGGCGAACAGGGGTTTGATTCCCGGAGGGATTATTCCCAGATTTTCACATGTGGGAATCGTGCCGGACGATGCCACTGGTCGGAGGATTTTTTGCGGGGATCTCCCGGGTCAGCCCGTGCCTTCATTCCGGTGCTGCTCCATACTCACTTCGCTTCACTCTCATCGGCTCTCAATACCCAAATCTCTGCGCTCCTGGCAAGTTGGACACCATGCGCTGATTGCCAAACGGCGTTCCGACATGTTGCTGTTCTGTGACGTCATGTTGGTGGCGTGCGGGGATGGAGTTCCAGGTATAAGAGGCTGTTTCGCTTCTCTACTCTCAAGTACTCTGTGGTTGTGCCGTGACCACTCTTCAATATAGTTTAGAAACAATTTTTTATTGGGCACCAACGCCGCCGATTTTATGACCGAAGAACCGGAAAGGAGGAAGAGAAAAAAAGAGGTCGGGGAGAAGGGTATATAGCTATATAGCTGAAAGATTTAAATCGTTTTATAATTAACAATTTAGTAATTAGTAATGGCGTATGGTTCAGTTGGAACCCTACTGATGGTCACTTTTTTTTTTTTTTTTTTTTACCGATAATTAGAGTTACGTAAATTTCGCAAATTCATTTGACAGCAGCGTGGACTTCTCCGTTCTGTGCCGAATACTTGGGTCACAATTGTTAACTCGTTGACTACCTAATATCATAGCGACAGCAATTGTTTTTCTTAAATTTTACTTATAACGTTAAATAATAGTTTAAAAAATGTATTTAAAAAATTGAACAAACAAAATGAGCTACATAGATTTAAAATTTATATATATTTTTTCCTTCGAATCTCAAAATTTAACAAAATTTAATACGTTCGGCTTCACATAGAAATAATTGTTCACGTTATTACAATGTTGCGAAGAACAATTATTTCTTGGAAGTGTGCCATGCGGTTTGCCCGTGTTTCGAGATAAAATTTTAAGTTAATAGAGCCAAAAATTACAACGCCTACTGCAAGTGAACGAAGTGTAGGATTTAAATGAAATTGCAACACGTTAGTACTGTGACAAGAAACACTTGTGTTGAAACCAAAGATTTTTTCTTCTTCAATTTTGCACGAATTAATAGTTCAAACTTATAAATAATTTTTTTTGGTAATGATTATTATTTTTATTGAGTTATCATCGATATCATGTCATCCTGAAAATCTGGAATAAAAATGGCTTTTGAACAGCCTCGGCCCTTTCAGACCTAACTGAATTAATGGTGTCAGGTTTTCCAAGAAAGAAATATTTTCTACTGTACTTTAAAGCTGACACCCCCATTTATTTCGTTATCGCAACCTATGAGGCGCAAGCTTTGTGTTAGGCTTTATAAATCAGCACCAATCATAACGTAGAGCGGTAGCAAGGTTTCTGAATCCGTTTACCTGCAGGGAAGATCGCTTGTCAATGGGAATGGAGTGGAGAGATTTGAGCGGCTCTTAAGAGTTACAGGCTATTCACGGTAAAGTGAGCACTTTTGAAAGCCCTCTCATTTGGAATAATAGTCAATAAATATATTTTATTGTAGCCTTCGACGTTAACTTCCGAATGCGGTGGAATATAAACAGTGTGTTTACTTCCATGGCAATATTTATTTAAAAAAAAAGCTGTTGAATGATAATAAATGGCTGAAAGAAAATAGTAAATAGGGCCTCAAAAGTGCTCACTTTACCGTGAACAGCCTATAGTATTGCGGACATATTTTCTGTATATTCGTAGCTTGCGCGTTTACGCGTATCTCACCAAATAAATGTCCTGGGAATACGACTTTTGCCAGAGAATATAAAAAAAAAAACTATTATCTAAGCCTGTACATTTTTGTTTTTATAATATTAGGTTCATTTTAAGAGAAAAATAAATCGTGAAAATTGTTAGAAGCAGCATTTTTAAAACGTTCCTGAGCTGTTTCCTTAATAGGTAGGAGAAAAATAACACTTTACAGTCGTAGTTTAATCTGTTGTCTTTCATCGCGTGTAATAACATCCCACTGTTACGGATCTCATTTGCACAGGAAAGCGTAACAGCGGAAGAACTTAACGCATGTTTAGCGCATTGCGCGTAAGAGCGACGGGGCGCTGGTCGCGCGTATTATTGTCGCCCGTATCGCCTCANATAGGTAGGAGAAAAATAACACTTTACAGTCGTAGTTTAATCTGTTGTCTTTCATCGCGTGTAATAACATCCCACTGCTACGGATCTCATTTGCACAGGAAAGCGTAACAGCGGAAGAACTTAACGCATGTTTAGCGCATTGCGCGTAAGAGCGACGGGGCGCTGGTCGCGCGTATTATTGTCGCCCGTATCGCCTCAAAAGCGGAGGGAAAAAAAATTTGGGGCCATATACTCTTAACATTGAAGTCTCGAGAGCCGATGAGGGCAAGTGGTGAGGTGAGTATCGAGCAGCGAGGGGAACGGGAGATCACCGAGAAAACCCTTTGACAAGCGGTATCGTCCGGCACGATTCCCACATGCGAAAATCCGGGAGTGGCCCAGCCGGGTATTGAACCCGGTTGGCCATGGCGGGAGGCAAGCAGGCTAACCGCTCAGCCACCGCGGCCCCCATAAGCGGTAGCGCTTTCATCTAACGTACACTGGCCAACTAGGATCTATGCACAGTGTTATAGCAAACACAGAAGGTTAAATACACAACAAAATGGCGTTGCGGTTCCTTTGATGATTGATGTTACGGCGTATAGTCCACTCACGGTTACTTCCAACATTTCAAAAGCTCTGATGTTCTACTTCCTGGATATTCTTCTGCCTCATGCAAACAAAGCTTAACTAAGTCTGGAAAATTATATCAAAGGGACAACCCACCGCATTCTTGCGCTCTCAGTGTAGTAACATTTCGCATAAGAACTATATCTTACTAGGCATTACCAACATACCTATTTTCTCCCTGTTTTTATTCATATTATATATAAATGAAATATTATAATTTATAAACAGAATATAAGTAAAAGTTCAGTTTAAACAAGAATAAGGCACTTTTGTGTTAAAAAGAGTATAAAACGCTTGTGATACATGACATATTTAGGAAACAATCACACATGTAATACATTAAGTGATTTTTCAAAGGTTTGTTGCAAAAAGTGTGAAGAAACCGCGAATAGATTATATCCATTCTCTGATTTGCTGCGCGGTATCGTGTCTGATTGGCTACTGCGTGCTGCAAAATGTTCCCTATTGGCTGGGCTGCCGGCTGACAAGTAGGTTACCAGGCGCTGATTGGCGAACGGCGTTTCAACGCGTCACTGGCTAGTGACGTCATTTTGTTGTGTGTAGCTGGTTCGCGGTTTAACCGGCTGCTTAGCATCTGTATTCCTAAGCCCTCTGTGGCACATACCTGGGCATTCTTCCTATAGTCCATTCGCGGTTACTTCCAACTTTTCTGAAGCACTGCTTAAGTCTACTTTCAGTATATTCCTCCGCCTCACGCAAACAAAGATTAACGAAGTCTAGAAAATTACACCAAAGGGCCAGCCAACCGTACTCGTCCGCACTCGGTGTAATAATATTTTGTATAAGGACCATTTTTTCCTAGGTATTACCAACACACATGTTTTCTCCCTATTGTTATTTATGTTGATTATAAAAATATNATATTTTGTATAAGGACCATTTTTTCCTAGGTATTACCAACACACATGTTTTCTCCCTATTGTTATTTATGTTGATTTAATTTTTTTTTTTTAGATAAAATGCCAGTAAAAGTACAATTTAACCAAAAATAAGGCATTTTTATGTTAACACAAGTATTAAATACTTGCGATACATGACGTATGTAGGAAACAGTCAAACACGTCATATATACATGGTGTGATTTTTCAAATGTTTGACTCGAACAGTGTGAAGAAACCGTGAATAGGCTATACCTGAATTCGAACCGGTGAGCTTTAGCCCGCTAGTCAGGCGTTCTAACCTTTAGATGAAGTAGTCAAACGATTGGTTTTACATAAGTCATTGCAATTTTACAGTTTTGTGTAAAGACTGGAACAAAAGGCGTGGCATGTGCTTAGTGAGCGCATCCCGATGTAAGGGCTTCCAGCTTGTTCCAAAGACAGCTGTCTTCCAATCATTTCACAGCACAGAGCGTGGGGATGATAAAACGCCTGGGACTATGCAGGCGAAGATATTATAGTCTATTCGCGCTTTCTTCACACTTTTAATTCAGACCTTTAAACANAGCCTGGGACTATGCAGGCGAAGATATTATAGTCTATTCGCGCTTTCTTCACACTTTTAATTCAGACCTTTAAACAATTACCCCACGTATGACGTGTTTAGTTATTTCCTAAATATGTCATGTATCACGAAGCTTTTATACTTCTGTTCAAATAAAAGTACCTTATTTTTAGTTAAATTGAACTTTCACTCTATTTTATCTGTAAATTATAATATTCAGTTAATAATTAATATTAATAAAGCAGTGAGAAAATAGGTGTGTTGGCAAACCTAGTAAGAAATAGTTCTTATGAAAAATATGATTACACTGAGTGCACACGAATGCGGTGTGTAGTCCCTTTGGTGTAATTTTATAGACTTAGTTAAGCTTTCTTTGCATGAGGCGGAGGAATATCCTGAAAGTAGAACTTCAGCAGGGCTTCAGGAAAGTTGGAAGTAAGCGTGAATGTACTACACAAACGAGCAAGCACAGCCATGTGTGTGCATATTGGACGGATCCGTTGAAGTTTCCAATTAGTGCTTGTCTCGTTGGGTTAAATATTGGGATAGTTAATCACACACACAGTTAGTTATGTGTTTTCCTAGCAACTTTCCACTTATGAACGGGCGGTGTGGTTTTCGAAAGGTTTACGTGGGGCTACTTTCAGACCGATTTAATTCAGGTTCCACACAACATTCACGTGTGTGTAACACATCAGAGCGTCAGCCAAACGTTCTTCAAAACAAAATCTGCCTCCGTTATCACAACAAACAGCAAAGCGAATGCGGTTTATTTGTACTACAAACTAATTCCGACAAAAATTTAAGACTCATTTACTTGTTTTAATGATAATTGCTCGACTGAAGCAATTTTACACTGTTACAGCACAGAAAACAGTTTTATCACGGGGTTTCTCATTANAATGATAATTGCTCGACTGAAGCAATTTTACACTGTTACAGCACAGAAAACAGTTTTATCACGGGGTTTCTCATTACCATTTGTAAGTACAGATCTTTACAATCCTCTGCCCGTTCGATTAAGGACATTACTTTATATCGATGTGCATAAGGAAACAGTGGTTATATATATATATCTTATTATATCATTATTACAGCGTGTAAACATGAAATACAAGGCGTTGATAGAACTTATTTATTTTGGAAAAAGTGCAGCTATGCTCAACGCAATCGCCTATATAAATAAAGTGCACGTTTCATCGAAGAGAGAGAGAGAGAGAGAGATAGAGAGACAGAGAGAGAGAGAGAGAGAGAGCAGTTTGGAAAATGTCGCCAGTGGTTATTCGGAGAAAATCAGAAATATGATCTGACATACACAAGACGTGTCTAAAGTAGTATTTCCCAGTCGCTTTTAAAAACGTTTACCTCGAACATACAGTAACGCAATTTGCGCGAAAGACAAACGGACTCCATACAAGCAAGCCCTCTCATAACGAAGCTTTGGATTCCAGTCGGGAAGGTAGAAACGCTGCTGTAAATGAACACCTCCCTGGGGATACAAATAAGCACACATAAGTTACCTTTGCTGTACGTATTCATGTTAGTTTGAGCTTGATGGATGGGGGTAACCGTCGTGATTAACCGACACGCATTAGCATTCTCTGCTACGTAGTCATTAAACTGGAAAAACAGTCATCCCACGCAGCTCACTTTTCCTGGCAAGCGAGCGGTCGACTCACATCGGGGAGTGGAGAAAACTGGAAGGTGATTCCCACGAAAAGTAAGCGGGGATTTCAAAAGAAGAGCATGCGCAACGCGTGACACCGCGGTGTGGTGTCCGAGTTACGGATGTCGATATCGGCAAAAAATATCGATATTATTTATATTGGATCGTTTTACAAAATCATATACCGAAAGAAAAATGTATATTTTTCGGTACATCGGAATCTGATATTTTATGTATTAACAGACTTGATAAAAGTAAAATTACTTCGAATATTACATATTGAGGACACGAGGCATTGCAGAAAGATGTGTTGCCTGTTTTTGGTGCATGTTTTGTATTTTGTATTTAAAACAGAGCTTAGATATTAAAAGAGAATTCTAAAAATATTTATTTTCTACACCTAGAAAATTATGTTGATTTCGATAAAATTTCAAAGAAATATGTATACGATTTATATCGATATATCGTTGATATAATACCGTATTTTCGATATATCGATATTTTTTCAACATCCCTAGCCAGAGTTTACCACAGCGCCTCGTTCCAGTGGCCCGAGCCTCCTGAACCCACTCGGCTGGAGAAGGCGGGTTCGAGTCCAGTGACTATGTTTTATGGGCGTTCAACTGTGCAGAGCTATCATCCACGACTGAGGGGTTGTAGGTTAAAAATATTGCTCCGTTATAGTCAGTGGAAACAAAACACTGTGGTTTTCATAAATGAATTGGTTGATGCGCCGCTTGGTTAGGGGTGTTTTTTTGCGTGTTCCAGGCGTAGTAGTTCGCGAGACAANTAAATGAATTGGTTGATGCGCCGCTTGGTTAGGGGTGTTTTTTTGCGTGTTCCAGGCGTAGTAGTTCGCGAGACAAACAGATACCTCATCTCTAAACTGAGGTTCAGAGAAGACTTTTCTTCAGAAAGTGTCTCTTTGGACTTAAAGCAGNCAACAGATACCTCATCTCTAAACTGAGGTTCAGAGAAGACTTTTCTTCAGAAAGTGTCTCTTTGGACTTAAAGCAGCGACTTTGTCATTTTATGACGTAGATTTCTAATACAGAAAGTCTATTTTTCTTTAAAGATTCCATAAAGAAATTTTCACCCCTAAAACGATTGTAAAATTATGCACAAATAAACGTTAGTGATACTANTTTAAAGATTCCATAAAGAAATTTTCACCCCTAAAACGATTGTAAAATTATGCACAAATAAACGTTAGTGATACTATCTGTAAGTTCATACCACTCAGAAATACTGATGAATTTGTAAGTAAAATATACCATTTCGAAAAATAGGCAAATGGCAACCTGATTGATGCACGGATTTATTTTCCCTGTAATAATATACCTAAATNTTTAAAGATTCCATAAAGAAATTTTCACCCCTAAAACGATTGTAAAATTATGCACAAATAAACGTTAGTGATACTAACTGTAAGTTCATACCACTCAGAAATACTGATGAATTTGTAAGTAAAATACACCATTTCGAAAAATAGGCAAATGGCAACCTGATTGATGCACGGATTTATTTTCCCTGTAATAATATACCTATATNCACCATTTCGAAAAATAGGCAAATGGCAACCTGATTGATGCACGGATTTATTTTCCCTGTAATAATATACCTATATGCCATCATGAGTGAACTCTGGTTTTATATTATAATTTTAATTATGTAAAGTACTTAAAAAATACCAAAAAATACTGATTTCGTACACGACTTTCGGTTAGCTGATAAACAGTTGCATTCTGAAAATATAACAATGCAGGCAGTAATTTTAAAAGAAAATAATTTAAAACTATCACAGCACAGAATTTTAATCAGTTTTTCTACAAATACGGGCAGATTTCTCTCGCAATAAATCTTCGTGTGAATTGAACACCATTCATCCTCCTACCAGCCGTGAGCAATGAAAGAATTCCTCAAAGGAACTGGACCAAAATAGTTGGCTCTGCAGTGGTGATCTACTACATGAAAACCAGGCCAGAATACAAACTTGCTTCACTAGCCACAAAGTCAAACGTAATAGCAATANGGTGATCTACTACATGAAAACCAGGCCAGAATACAAACTTGCTTCACTAGCCACAAAGTCAAACGTAATAGCAATAACTGCCTGCTCTCAGCGCTTCATTTTTAAACGATCCTCACTCAGCGTCTTGAATTATTTCTAAAAACAGAGGGCTTTTAAACTTTTAGCTAATATCNCATTTTTAAACGATCCTCACTCAGCGTCTTGAATTATTTCTAAAAACAGAGGGCTTTTAAACTTTTAGCTAATATCACCTCTCATCCCGGGAATTTGTCTCGTGATATTTCAATCCCAAGGCAAGCGTGGTAAAGTACCACCGCTACCGCTGTGGTACTTTCATTCCTCTTAACAATAAAATTGATAAATTGGTAAAGTAATATTTCCTAAGCAGGAAAATACTACATTTACTTTGGCAGTGGTCAACGAATACTATTCAACGCTGTATACGGTTAGGTCGAACACAACTTGGTAGGCAAAAATAGGCTACGAATCGATGAATAAACGTAATACCGGGATAACCAGTGAAAAAATTCACTGCTGAGTTAATAGAAGGCTTTCGTATTTTATATAACATGCTGTTTCTTAATTTCGCCGTGGCATGTTGTAATAACATGACGGGCTTAAAGATTTAAGATAACATGATAACATTCGTAAGTATCGTGTTTAAAATGCAACCGAAAAGGTAAATACATCGCCGATCCCAGTTATGAAGCACGACGAAACAAAAATTATGGATTCACGGAAATATTTTGATTCGTGAACTAGTATCACCAGATTCGTATTCGGGAGTGAGAAGTTGTGGGTTCAACCCAAGCCAAATGAAGTAAGGGTGGATTTTTTCCAATTAGCTTTCCGTTGCGATTAGNTGAGAAGTTGTGGGTTCAACCCAAGCCAAATGAAGTAAGGGTGGATTTTTTCCAATTAGCTTTCCGTTGCGATTAGCGATTAGATATCAACGTAGGTGCAGTAGCCTATCTCAACGCGTGTGCCATCAAGATTAAGTAGGAACGTGTAATNAGCGATTAGATATCAACGTAGGTGCAGTAGCCTATCTCAACGCGTGTGCCATCAAGATTAAGTAGGAACGTGTAATGTTCAAGTTGTTACATCAAATAAGGCTGAGCTGCACTTTTCTTTCCAGACTGGTACGCCACGATTCGTCAGTTAGACTATTATCCGGTCGATTAAGTAAAATACAGAAACTTGTTATCCAATAATAATGCTAATTTTAAAGGCCTTCAAAAATAAATAGCACTTCAATCTTTGCTTCCATCTCTCCTTGTATGGTCATGGAAAAGCAAAATTTCCATCTTCGGATTTAGTTTCTTGTAATTACGCACACTGCTGCAATGTTCTCATGGTTAAATTAAATATTGGTTTAATCTTAGAGTTAGCTATGAAACATAATTTATATTGATTCCAATTCTATCATTAAAAAAAACTGTCGGATGTCTGCATCAGAAAGTATATTTCCACAAAAAATGTGTTAACTGTGTTTAACAAAATGTAATTTAAGTGAAAGCCAGTTGAAATGAAACTGATTTCTCATAGGTAGTTCCCGATGGTTGCAATTTCGAATCCAAAATTTTACCCGTAACGATGGAATATATTTCCAAAAATAAGTAGCATTTCGGAGAAAAGCAACAAGATTTCGGAAAGCAAAATCGAAAATAAGTAAGAAACCATAGAAGACAAAAAGTGGCAAAGCTTTCCTGGGCAATGGTCGGAGTAATTGTGATCCACTTGTTCGTTATTCGGATCTGACTTCTGTTCGTAGATCTTCTGTCTTGAAAAGAGAGCCTCATTTCCGTCAGTTCACATCCTCATTCTTTAATCAGTAAGGTCCAATGGTGTGACTACAGATGTCTCGCTAGAAATAGTAGTAAAAGCCTTTTTCACTGATATAGTGAAGCTGTCTTCCGTGCCTTAAGTTACGTATGTTCGATACTTACGGCACCTCCCCATATCGAAGAAATTCAATGTATGTAAAGGAAGGAAAACCAAGAGTTTAACAGGTTCTTTTAAAGTCAGCCCATAATTCAAACGGTTGCACATTTGTATTGCGTTATTTGAATTATCAAGGAATTATCTGGATCGGCCATAAACAAAATTAAACTGAGTGAAACACCTAAATGAAGTCCACCCAAAAAATGCGAGACTTCTCTCGATGTGGCAACAGTGCACTAGTGTATATAGGAGTGTGTAGTACAGCCTATTGCCAGATGAAACCTTGACATTCCCGAGTCTCTAGTAGTAAGGTACAGGTACACTCCTTTGTACAGCAGCTTTAGTATAAGGAAGGCCAATACCCAACTAGCCTTGGACACCGACAGTAGTCGAAGGAAAATGGCCATGGATTTGTTTATAACATATTCATATGCGATCTACGAAGTTCATTTCTTTCAACCAGCTACACTCCGAGATACTTCCACCTTCGGATAAAGTTCAGTGGCCGGCCCTGGACCTCGTGCTTCCGTCTTCTATCTAATAAGGGTGTTAGACCCCAAACAATAAATAATTTTATTTTTGTACCTAACATTGTTCAACTTGTACATATAATATCTGATAACATTTACCTCGGGAAAAAATTTTTTTCACGTTATATTTTCTGAATAATTTGATGTTAAATTCTATTTTTTTTTCTGTTTTGCTGCAACCATAATAACAAATACTAACTTAAAATGAAAACATTTACAAAGTAAACTAATGCCATGGGCTACCGCGTGACACACACACACACACACACACACACACACATATATATATATATATATATATTTATGTCATTACCAAATAACAAGCCATATATCTGAAGAAAATTATTAAATATATATTTTTTTGGCATATTTATAACTTTTTTTAATGTATGGACTGTAATTTGGTGATTACATACCCGTATATGTCATAGGGTATCACATGGCATTAGTTAACTTCGTAAATTTTTTCATTTGTACAACTTAGTTAATATTTGTTATTATAGCTGATGCAAAACAGAAAAAAAATTGAATTTGACATCAAATTATTTTAAAAATATATAGTGTAATTTTTTTTTTATTCGAGGAAAAAGTCATCACATTTGATGTGTACAAGTTAAATAATGTTTGGTACAAAAATAAAATTATTAATTGCTTGGGGATCCTACACCGTTAAGAAGAAAAATTTAATTCTATAGCTCTTTCCCTTACTTATTGTTATTTTCTTCGGCTTTATTTGTTAGAATTTTTCCTGTGTTCACTGGTATGAGGACCAAAACATCGCCAGGATACCCTTAATTCCGAGACTACTTCGGCAGGCCTAACGCCTAACGCCTAACGCCGATATTTCATAACACAGGTCCCAGCACCAACACCTATACAGCCAATGATTTACGCGAAACACTCTGAGCGCACAGTATACTTCAGTACTATAGTGGCGCCGCTGTAACTTAGGACTTGGGACTGGAAGCTCTGCCAATGTCGGGCCACTTCTCGGGAAAGGTATCAATTGGTCGACAGTGGCACGGCGGGTGGGAGGGAGTGCCTGCAGATTCGTCTGCCCGCCTGCCAGCTATAGGCTATTCACGGTAAAGTGAGCACTTTGCAAGGCCCTTCCAAAATACATTAACCATTAATAAACATATTTTATAGCAGCCACAGTAGTTAACTTTTGAGGGTGGTGAAATGTACAAACAGTGTTTATTAGTCACATGGCAATGCTTATATTAAAAAGTGGCAGAAAGATATAAATTGGCTGAAAGGAAAATTTTAGCAGGGTCTTAAAATGTGCTCACTTTACCGTGAATGGCCTATACCTGTGTTGGGCGTGGTTGGTGCCTTGCGAGTTGTTCTGTCTCTCTCTCTTTCACTAGGGTAGGCGGAGCCAAGTTCGTTCTTAGGCCGGCGCGACTATAGTAATTTATACAGTTAGCTTATGTCTGTGCATAACGCCAATATCTAACCAAAACCACTAAAAACTCGTAGACTTCTGATCAAAAACTTCACGTTTCGCATGCACATGATTTGCATGCGACAAATGATAATTTAGCCATTCAAGCCAGCTGAACTATTCTCGAACGATCCGAAATATGACTCGTGCCAAAACATTTTTTTCGTCGAATATTACTGTCACAAAGGTTGGCAGGCGTTCATCTGTTCCTCCTTTTCCACCACGAAGATTCTGATAAAAGAAAACACTTTTCCTGTCCCTGAAGAAACCGAGTATTGTCGCACAGATTTTCATGAGTATATTTTTTTTTTGTCTCGATTGGAGCATATAGGATCAAGTGTATTAAAATGACGTTAGAGATGTCTGCAGGATGGCCCGTTAAGAAAAATTAGGTCTGACAAATCGAACAAACGTGCAAGCTATGCCATTTCCAGTAATCTTTCTCTCAATTTCTACCTCACTATTCAAAATTGATGGCCGACCATTCCTTCCGCAGCCGGACGATAGAATACCGTTGTCACGGAGGCAATAAAGATAACTGCATTCGCAAGTCAGAGTGCTGATCTGCTAGACTGTACTGTACCACGTTCAACACCACCGGGACTTGTGACTCACTCGAGTTCTTATCTCTCCAATGTGAGTTTTTTTTTAGAGCCAGCCTTAGAAATGGCCTCTAGCAATATTTACGATAGGCGGAGAAAAAGCGAAATTGCAAAATATGAGCTTGCTTACCCGCAGGAATAGATTCACGCACTTAAATAAAGTTAGCATAAAGTTAGAAAATAAAAAAATTAACAACTTAATTATGTATTATATTTGAAAACACAAATTTGAAATACGTTGCGAAGCTTTCCACGAACCGGAGTAGATAGGCGTCTTAATTAAGAAACCCAGCAGGTATCCACGTCCAGACACGTAATTAGGCTTGCCCGCACGTGCGTGGAAAGCCAGATGAGATGACTACGTAACGGGACGGGCTGGGCTGAACAATTGACCTCGCACTGCGCTGATAAGATAGCTGAGCTTGTTCCCGGAGAGAGAAAGTGGCTCGATTAAGCACACAGGCGAGCAGGTATCACGCCTTGGTCTGGATACAAACAGGTAGACAAGGACGGCAACAGGAAGCCACGAGATTGCTTTTGTTTACATTTCTTCCTCCTCTGACATACATCAGTAAGACCAATGCTGCATGCTTTTCTTTGGTATAAATTTATAAAACATTTAACATTATATTAATTAGTAAATTTCAACATATATAACTCGTATTTTATAAATTGCATAATTTTATTATTTTTAACTATTATACATAGAATATCCAATATTTTGTCCACCACAGATTTGAAAGCATAGAAATATAAATTATATTTGTTTACGATAATTAAAGGAGTAAGTACTAGTAATGACTCGAATTGTATATAACATAATTATGAAACATCTTTGTTTTACTGATTACAGTATACATTTGGTATAATTTGGTACAAAAATTGGCTTATTTTTGGTTTGTTAAACAAAAATCTTTATAGAAATAGGTTAGCATATAAAATTATGTTTTCCATTTCATTGTCTTTCTGTTTAGTTACGACGTGACGTACAACATATTTTCTGTAATGAACGTTACAACGGTGTATGCGAACTTCTTAAGTGTACACGATGGTCTCTTGAATGTACCTGGAACTGAGCTTCTAACTTCTAAGAGGCATTTGTAGGACTTACACTTAGGCAATCATGTAATTTGAATATGACACGGTTTCAAGCTGTAATACTTTTAACTGTGCACCAATAATGACCTGCACTCTTTATACCCGTGCAGAGCTACTGGCGTCTTAGGCCAAATGCGAAACGTCCGCACACACTGCCGCACAAATATTTCTTTATTTGTTTGTTACATTTCCAGTAGCTACCACCCTTCGTCCACCGTGCACTGGAATCGTTCAAATTAATTGATAAACATTGCATCCAAAAGCTAGAATAGTTACTTATCTCTTCACCAACACAAGGCGAGAAAAATATAAAGTGACTTGCGATGAAACCAATTAATACTTTGTTACCACCATCTCGTGCGAACCTCGTATACGCTAGTAAATAAGTAGGAAAATAATATTTTATATGGAGCATTCGTGATAGTAGATTTTTTTTTGACGCAGAGTCCGAGGTACATTTGAGTGAGGGAATGAGTGAAGAGATTTGGACGGCTCTTAACGACGAGGTCTTGAGAGCTGATGAGGTATATTCGAGCTTGGGTCTTTTTGGGCCTTACCATTTTGCCAGTTAAGCATTCTGCGGCAGAGGCAAGCTGGGCTAGTTCTGACAAAGACCCGTTGATTTTGAAAGTTCTTTTTTGCCGTATAGTCAACTTCAAACATTAGTAACGAGCCTGGAACGAATACATATACCCATCAGCTGTATTCATGTAATTTCCGGGTAACCGTGATATCAGCAAAATCTACGTCAGCGTGTGGCGGTCCTAGTCATGGCGATTAACATTACAATATATGCTTAAACACTTCGACTACGCCTGACTCTAACTCCAGTTACCTCATACGAAAACATCTCCGACGGTGTAAAGAAAATTCACACTGCTGAAGTATTATTGTCTCCTTGATTTTCTTATCAGGTTCATACAGCAAAAGCAAAACATATTAAAGTATAAACAATACACTTCGTAAATACAAAAATACGTTGTTTTTTTTCTCCTTATTATATACGTAAGAGAATTTTACTAGACACAGTCAACGTGCGGCGCCACTGGCTGAAGGCGAGCCAATTATAATCATTGCTGTTGGAGTCTAGCGGTCATTAAAAGTAGGAGTAAGTGGTTTGTGGAATCAGGAACGGGGAAATGATAGGCCATGTATTAAAAGAACCACACAGATATGCGCCTGAAGTGATTTCGGAAAACCACGGGAAACCGAAATCAGAATGGCTGGACCGGGAAACAAGCCCGATTCCTACCAAACGTGAGTCCAACGTGTTGCCACAGCACCACCCTGCTCGTTGTACAATAGAGTAAAAATCCGTTGAACTAACGGGCAACGGCGAGTGGGAATACAGAGCCACTTGTCCTTCCACGAAGAACGTTGTTTCAAAAGTATAAAGTGTAAATTGGCAGCTTAGAGTTCACAGGAACTGACGTTCCTGCAGTGGAATGCACAGACCGATCTCGCTGGCTGCGCACAACGAATCTCCGTGTATCGACATTGAACTGCTTTTATGAAAATACGGCTAGCAAAAACGGCGTGGTTTGGATGTGAGGTTTGAACACTGATTGGTAAACAAGAACTTTGAGATGTTTGTATACTTCCTCTGACCAGTCTGGAATGCAGTTTGCTTAAATCCAAATTGGCAAAGGTATTTTTTAATATAACAGTGATTGTCATTTCAAAATTAAGAAATAAACAAACATGTTCATGATTGTTGACCATGTGACATTGGCAGTTGTGTTCCTTTGGAGTAGCCTAGGTCAATGTTGGGTGCATGCGCAGAAGACAAATAAGCGATCTACCCCATCTTTAGTGCATGGGAAGATATAGCCGAGGCGTCTAAACTCTGTCTCGTGTTGAATGCCAGCAAATGTGTGCCGACGCCAAAGAGGCAAAAGGCGAAGGTACCAGGTGTCCGTGATCGCCAAGGCAAAAGAGACACTCTCCCCGCGGCGAGTTGGTCGGCCCGTCATGACTCACCACGTGAGCACTTGGTCGGCAAGCGCACGTGATTCGGAGCTGCGCGTTATCAGAACGTGCCGTCATCAATTTTATATGCATAACCCGTGCCACAGGGTAGGTACGCAGGTAGGACTGAACGTCTCATCGAAAGTGAGGTAATTACAGTCCATTCACGGCTACTTCCAACTTTCCTGGAGCCATGCTATACGGTTCTACTTACAGCGGCATCTTCCGACACGATTCCCACATGCGAAAATCCGGGAGTGGCCCGGCCGGGGATTGAACCCGGTTCGTCTTGGTGGGAGGCGAGTAGTCTAAACGGCTTAGCCACCGTGGCCCCAGGTACATCAAAAGTGGACTCTGCCATATTAACCAACGAACCACTAAATTGGGGCGTCGAAGGCAGGCGACATCGTAATAACAAATTTGGAATTTACAGGTTGGCTACACCGTCAGGCAGCCGTTTGGTTTCTCGCCGTCATCCGCTAGGAAGGGCAGCAGTCGATTGTCTGTTTTCCCTGGTTGCCTGCTAGATGCATTGGTGTCGTGCTGTTGTTATTATAGTTTTGTACCTATTACATATTTATAATTGTTACCTCTCGCACGAATGACTTATATACTGAAACATTTGCACTCCACCTTCGGCTATAGAAATAAACGTAATAATCAATTTTTATAGCAGAACAGTGACATATACGATATTTGATCATTATTAGAGCCAATTCCTACTGAAGTTATTAAAGTAATAAAATGAGAAGTAATAATAATGAGCTGGCCATTTATCTCCATCGTTTACCACCATCGCCTACAACTTCACTTGTGGGTTATTAAAACTTGAAATTAATACTAGTCTATTTTGATAAATATATCTTTTATTTATATACTTTCTAATTGTGTCAAATTTTTTATGTTCATGAACAACAATCCCTTTCCTTAGACAAAAAAATTTTGTTTTTAATGTTGTCGGTGAATGATGCCCCCGAAATTAGTGGTCCAGTAAGCCCTATTCGGTGTTAACCTCCTGGCTCAACCTACCTATCTCTCGTCAACGTGAGGCCCCTAGTGGCTGAGCTGTTAGCCTGCTCGCCTCCTACCAAGGCGAACAGGTTCAATCCCCGGCTGGGTCACTGCGGATTTAAGCAAGTGGGAATCGTGCCAGACGACGCCGCTGCTCGGCGGGTTTTCTCAGGGATCTCCCGTTTGCCCCGCCCTTTCATTCCGGCGTTGGTCCACACTCACCTCAATCACCCTCATCGGCTGTCAAGACCTCGCTGTTAAGAGCCGCCCAAATCTCTTCACTCACTCGCAAGGCACGAGGCAGGCGGCACGATGCAGCCGGAGACTGCACCTGAGCGGAGACGAAGGCAGGTTGCCAAACACACAACACCTGGTTCACGTCATCGGCGACGGAGCGAGCGCGCTTTCACCCCAGCTTCGTGACATCATGAGCCAGTGATGCGGTGCACGACCCAAGGACGGCCGCAGCTCGCAGCCTGCACAACGCCCGCACCCGAAATGAGCATTCGCTCCTTCCTTCATTCCTTCCTCCATGTCAACTTGCCAGCGAGCATGCGCCGTCCTTTTATAGTCCTTTCATGGTTACTTACATCTTTTCTGTAGCCCTGCTAAAGTTCTACGACAAAGTGAGCACTTATGAAGCGCTGGTTCCTTTTTTTCTTTCAGCCCATTTGTATATCTTCGCCACTTGTTTTATATTTATTGGTTATTATTCTTGACGTAAGTGTCTTCAAAGTACTCACTTTACCTTGAACAGCCTCCAGGTTATTCCTCCGCCCCATGCAAATAAAACTTAACCAAGGTAACGTTGATTCTACAGGATAGGAACAAAGCGAGATTTCTTGTAAAATAATTTGGCATAGGGAAAATTATCGCCGCTAGGTTCGCAGTGTTTCAAAAGGTAGCTATTAATTAAAATTTAAACTACATGAATTATTAAAGATAAATATATTACTTAGTTATTTTATATTTGATTTATGATAATTGCAATCGTCCTGTTTTTTTAAAGTAGAAAATAGAAAAAAAACTAGTACCTCGCCAAAACTAGCTCTTACCTAGTGGCGAAAATTTTCCCTTTGCCAAACTTATTGACATTAATCTTTCCAACCTGTAGTAGAAGTAATCTTAACCAAGTCTAGTAAATTATACCAAAGGGACAACGCACCGCCTTCGTGCGCACTCAGTTTAATAATATTATGCGTAAGAACTATTTATTTCTAGGCATTACCAACACACCTGTCTTCTAGCTGCTTTTATTCGCATTAATTATATACGAAATGTTATTAATTATAGATTAAACATAAGGAAAAGTTATATTTAACCAAAAACAAAGTAAATTACTTTTGCGGCAACAGAAGACTACAACGCCTGTGATACATGGCATATTTAGGAAGCTACCAACCACGTCATACATGGGGCAACCATATACTAAGTGTCTTCCTAATGGGTATTATTTTTCGTGGACGCTGGCTGCAAGTCTAGTTTGCAAATGAGACACTGGTTGCGATAGGTAAGCAAGCGAAAATTCAACGCAAGCACGGTAGTATCAAAATTATCCCTAGTTGCAACATTTGAATGTGTAAATGTGAGTCTAAGTGTTTCTTCAATCAACCATTAAGAAAAACTACATTTTGCGATGTGTACTGTAATACAAACGCTGGCCACGGAGTAATTGCATTAATGTTGACAGCAATCAGTGTATACGGGGGAAAATTCGCAAGTGCAGAGACATGCAGGTTAGACTTCATATCTGCTTGTATACTCCGGGAGATATCAACTGCTCATCGGCGACTTGCTTCCACAGTGAGAAGCCGTGACTGGGAATGCATTTCATTGCCTGTTTGTTATTGGCTCATGAGTCCACGGGGAGGTGTCTAAGATCGTCAGACAATTGCAAAAGAACAACCAATGTACAAGTCCTCGAAGTCTAACGTCTCCCGAAACGAATATGCAAAAATTTCAGGTCTCTGGCTATTAAGAAAAGGAATGTTACCTCTTGACATATGCGAAAAATTTTTATTTATGATAACTGATACATATTTATTTTATTTTATAGGCTACATAGTAGTGTTATAATTGACGTACTATTATCACATATATCTGTTTCTAAGATTCCNCGTCTCCCGAAACGAATATGCAAAAATTTCAGGTCTCTGGCTATTAAGAAAAGGAATGTTACCTCTTGACATATGCGAAAAAATTAGATTTATGATAACTGATACATATTTATTTTATTTTATAGGCTACATAGTAGTGTTATAATTGACGTACTATTATCACATATATCTGTTTCTAAGATTTCACTTCCTTACTTGACAAACAAATAAATACTGTTCATTCCACCCACGGCAATGCTAATTTCCACACGAGAAGGAAGTGTACTTGANACTTGACAAACAAATAAATACTGTTCATTCCACCCACGGCAATGCTAATTTCCACACGAGAAGGAAGTGTACTTGATGGGCTGAAACTAAGAACTAATCGGGGCCTTCAAAAGCACTCAGTCAACGTGCAAAATTCAAAAAGAATCCACGTACACTTGAGTTAATAGTCATTACTGGAAACCGGGGAATTTACCGAGTATCTACAAGCAGTGATAGGTTTCATCCATTTACTTGTGATCGGGCCAAGTCATTTTTGAAACGTCTTGGAGTATGTACTCTTTGCTGACCAAGAACATATACAGGAGAAGAAAAAGTTGAAGATAAAAATAGCAGCCAACGAACAAATGACAGCTAGCTGTGAATATTATCAACTGTTAAGACAAGCCTAAAAATAAGAAGAGAAAATAAAAAAATGCTGGATCCCTAAAAGCACCAACTGCGTTAAGATTTTACACGGTGACCAAATTATATGATATATTAGTGTAGACGATGTTAATGTGAACAATAAAAATTTCGCCCAGGAGTGCTGCTACTTTTACAATGGCAGTTAAACAAGAACAAGACACGGTTTTTTATTTCAAGAAAAACGGAAGCAATTTTTGCAAGAATTATTAACTATTACGCTCTTTAAATTGTTGTCAACCAGCAACGCAATATCACATTTCTCAACTCCCCTGGGATGCAGATACAGCAAAAGGAAAAAANTAAATTGTTGTCAACCAGCAACGCAATATCACATTTCTCAACTCCCCTGGGATGCAGATACAGCAAAAGGAAAAAATGTTGAACGGAATGGGGAATGTCTGTATTCCTTATTCCTACACGCGTCTCGATTTAAGTTTTCATTTTTNAAAAAAATGTTGAACGGAATGGGGAATGTCTGTATTCCTTATTCCTACACGCGTCTCGATTTAAGTTTTCATTTTTTTTTTTTTTTTGCTCTGAGGAACGACCACTTTCATACAGCAGATAGTAGAGGAATTGGAGGAGGAAGGGATGGGAGGAAGAAAGACTCACCGAAAAGGGGAAAAGGCAATTCATAAGACCGTGCGCTGGGGGCTTGGGAAGACATTTTCTTACATGGAAGAAAACTCCTCTTGCTTGTACCCTTTCAGCAAAGCTGGGAGCGCGAAACTAAGTGCCCCAGAAACTAAACTGCTTTGAATGCGATGCGCCAGGAAANCCCTTTCAGCAAAGCTGGGAGCGCGAAACTAAGTGCCCCAGAAACTAAACTGCTTTGAATGCGATGCGCCAGGAAAGATGAATCTCGCTCGTAGTGACGCGGATAAAAAAGGCGTCACATCTCCTCATTACATATTAATTTATGGCGATTTAGTGTGCGTGAATATCTCAGCTGCACGTCAGTTGGTATGGGCATGGTATTACAATTTCTCAAAAACAAATCCAAATTTCAGTACTGTAGTTCGTTTTTCTCTTGTACTGTGTTATTTATGCACTAAAAATTCCATGACAAAAAAAAATTCAATTTGTCTATAGGTTTCAAATATAGTATCTGATAATACATTTGGGATTATCAGTATTACTTATCTTAAAGGCCGTCTGTTTTACGCGAAAAGATTTGCGCGAAGGCATACGTGCAGTTTTCCTTGGGTTGTTGGCCACTTGTCTTTGTCGGTAGACACGTCCTTACCTGACTGGGCCAATCAGAATTAGGTAACTATGACACCGAGTGTCCGTGATTCGCGGACAGACACCTGCAACACGTGACAACAAAAATCATCCAATCACGAAAGTGGATCTGAGCTATAGTTTCGCGAAACACATACTTATCAGTTTAGTATGAGAATAACAGGAAGTTTTTGGAGTAGACGCATATTTAAGTTATGAATGAAAAAGCTCCATAAAATGGTGTAAACGCTTCGGCACTGTTTTTATTATTATTATTTTTATCAGTGCCTACAATTTTTTCTACCTGTGTTCGTTACCATTTCTCCAGCTAGCTTCTTGCTTATTGAAGTGTTCGTGTGCCTACTACAATTTCACACCCATCATGAAAATATACGTTTTAAATTATAACTTTATCGCGGATTTATTATTATTTAGCTGTTAAATCAGCAAATTCCAGCAACCAAATAATCTGTAAAATTTTTCTGATTTGAATCTAGCTGTTTCAACAGATCTGCAGTGAAATTAACCGATTTGGAGCAATTTCAACAATTCAGATTTTCAGGGTCTACTACCGTGAGAAGGTTCATCAGTAGATAGAGCCCCGACTATTTCGCGAATTTATTCTGTGACGAGGTGGACTTCAAACACTTGTTATTATCTCCTGCTACTGTGGTTTGACAGAAGTTGCTTGTACACGCCCCGTTTAAGTGTGAGCCAGTAATAAGCAGGGAAGAGTAGTGTGAGTGAGCTTTGAATAGTAATGTACCAATAAGCAGACGATAGTGTCTCGAGTGTATAAAGGACTGTAACCTAGCTTGTTGCCACATAAATCCGCGAAATACTCGGGGCTCTATTCATTAGTGCTAATGACAGAAAAGCAGTCGTGTTGGAACGCGGGAAATGGTTACTGCGCACCTCACACGCGCTCTCTATCCCATTTTCCCCTCTGCGGTTTGTACAGTCGTCGCCAAGTATCGCTTCCCCTGCAATACATCCATGCCTCGGAAACCACGCTGCATGTATGGAGGAAGCATTTCTTTTAGACGAGTGGTACTCATACGTTTTTTTTAGGGGGCCATATTAAGAAAAACTAAGACCGCCGCCGGCCGCACTTAACGACACTTGACATAATAACATTTGTGAACTAAAAGTAGGTAGGTAATTCAATGGCATTTAAAATTCAGAGTGTCGTGTATCGTCTTGCAAGTCGTTTGTTTATTCGTTCGATACGGTGATGGCAGGCGGAGGTAGTACATAAAAAATATGTACAGAAGTCGCCTGGCTGATAAAATAATGAAAGATATCGTCTAGTTTCAACAGTAACTTTAACTTTTAATAAATTTGTATTATGTATTGCTTTTTTATTTTTGTAACAGACACCCTAAAAATAAGAATTTGGTAACTTGTATCTACTGAAGCCGGAGAGCGCGGGCCACAAAGAATAGGCCCGCGTGTCGCAGTTTGAGTGCCCCCCTGCTTTAGACACACCCCACGACAGCGGCGCTGTGCCTCGCGACCGCGCTCGCGAAACCATACAGACTAAAACGTGTTGAACGTGTTTGTTTGTATCATAATTTTTAACTGACAAGCATTATTATGTTAATAAAATACTTTTTTCCTATTTTAATTTAATAAATTTGTATTATAAACTAATTAGAGGAAGTGTAAAAACATTTCAAAGTACTTGTTTACTAAACAGTGTTCTAAAATAAAATCTAATCCACGCCGTTTTTGCTAGTATTGGCAGAACAGAGGTTCAATGTTGGGACACGGAGACTGGTTGTGCGAGTCTACCTCGTCTTTAGTCTATGGGCGAAACAGAAGAGTGTTCCACTGGCGCGGCGTCCGAAGGCCGGCCTGCTTTATCGCGTTCTCCGTCGTTCGCATAAAAGCACGGGCTCGGGGTGGGCGGTTCCCCCCTCGTCAGCGTCGGTATCTCGTCGCGAACGACATGCGACGACAACACTGGCCGGTGGCCCCCAGTTAGTGGCGTGTGGTGAAGTGTTGCAAGGTAAGCCGGTGCTTGTTCACTCCTGTACATTCTCGGTGCACGCACATCAGGAGCCAGTAACCACCGCGCGGCCTAAAGAAACTGAAGGTATTCCGACCACTCACAAGCGAGCGAGCAAAGGACTCATTACACGCGTCCTGGGGCGCCAGCTTCCGAACTACGTTTTAGTGGCAGAAGTGTAAACTAGTAAGGAACAGGTTACAGCACATAGCTAAAGCCAGCTTACCTTGCAACAGTTCACCACACGCCACTGAGCCCCATGGCCGCTGCACAACACCCGAGCATGCACGAGCAAGGCTGTCGCTCGTGTCTGCGACTCCGAACACACGCCAATCACGGCGCTATACTTCTTGCAACAAGGGGCCAATGGGCAATTAACTGCTACACAAACACATGCAGTATAGCCTACATGTCTCCAAACCCGCGACTTTTCCCCCGTATTTGTCCACTTGACGCGAAACGTGAAATCAGCTGCGGAACTATCTTCAGTAGATGACGTGTAAACTGGNCCCCCGTATTTGTCCACTTGACGCGAAACGTGAAATCAGCTGCGGAACTATCTTCAGTAGATGACGTGTAAACTGGGAAACGAGCACTCGTGGTTAATTCCGAATTTTCTGAAGCAATGCTAAAGTTCTACTTTAAGGCTATTCCTCCGCCTCATGCAAACAAAGCTTAACTGAGTTTAGAAAATTACACCACAGGGAGAGCGCACCGCGTTCATGCGCACTCAGTTTAATAATAGTTTGCATANAACTGAGTTTAGAAAATTACACCACAGGGAGAGCGCACCGCGTTCATGCGCACTCAGTTTAATAATAGTTTGCATAAGAAAAGTTTCGTGCTAGACATTACTAACACACATATTTTCTCTCTGTTTTAATCATATTAATTAAAAAGGAAATATAATTTGTACACAAAATACATGAAAAAATTCAATTCAACCAAAAATAAGATACTGTTATGTTAACAGAAGTATAAAACGCTTCTGATACACGACACATTTAGGAAACAACCAAACACGTCATAGATGATTTTTCAAAAGCTTGATTCAAAAAGTGTGGAAGATACCGCGAGCATAACTTTTCAAACGCTCACCAGTCACCGCTGATTGGTTCAGGACGTCCATCCTTCCAGAACTTGCCGGACGCCTGCCAGCTGAGTCAACGGGAAGCGGCATGGCGGGAGCCAATCAGAGACGCAAGAACCGTCCCTTGGCAACACGTAACCGATCTTCGACTGAGTTTGCGTACATAAAGGACGAGGCCACGCTGTGTCTTTCCTGTGCATTAACTTGTTCTATGGTAGCGAGTCTTTAAGCAGCAAGACCGAACGGGGTGGTTAGCACGATGAACAAGTTACAGACAGGCAAGCACAGGCATACTGCATTGTAAGGTATGTTTCATTGAATCGTACTGGGTCAGGACTCTACATCGCTCGGAAATGCATAGAACGGTTGAAGGCGTCGGGACCTAACAATTATAATTGGCTCCGAACCAAAAATGNTACATCGCTCGGAAATGCATAGAACGGTTGAAGGCGTCGGGACCTAACAATTATAATTGGCTCCGAACCAAAAATGTCCTTATCAACAATTTCCGAATATCGATACTTTACCCATTAGACATCTGCCCCCACTTGAACGTAAGACCTTTACATTTTAAATAAAAATACATACCTCAAAACATTTTTTGGCTGAAAAATATCTTGTAAAGTATAATATATTCGCTCTACCATTACTAAAATTTTTTACATATGGATCAATGTTTTTTTAAAATTAAGTCATATAATAGATTTTTTTTTGCTTTAAGCGGACACTTCGTGGATGAAAATTATGGATCAGTGACACCAAATGCACCATTATGAGCCCNTACATCGCTCGGAAATGCATAGAACGGTTGAAGGCGTCGGGACCTAACAATTATAATTGGCTCCGAACCAAAAATGACCTTATCAACAATTTCCGAATATCGATACTTTACCCATTAGACATCTGCCCCCACTTGAACGTAAGACCTTTACATTTTAAATAAAAATACATACCTCAAAACATTTTTTGGTTGAAAAATATCTTGTAAAGTATAATATATTCCGAGATGGTAATGATTTTAAAAAATGTATACCTAGTTACAAAAATTAAAATTAAGTCATATAATAGATTTTTTTTGGCTTTAAGCGGACACTTCGTGGATGAAAATTATGGATCAGTGACACCAAATGCACCATTATGAGCCCAATTTTGCACAAAAATGCAATAATGAAATGCAAGTCTTTGTGACTGGACTGTCTAAACAGTCTAACCATTTTTTGGGAGGTGGCGGAAAGAGACAGATATAGACATAGGCAAAGAGAGGGAGAGATATAGAGAGGCAGACAGAGAGAAAGTGCAGTTTGCTAGGTGGGCACGCGGGCTGCTATTTCAATTTTTGCGATCAAGACAACACCCAAACAGTTACATAACAAAACACTTGTCAAAAATATAAGAACAAAAAAAAAAGACTCGACCTTACGTTTCAGCAGTAACAACATAAGGAAGGAAATCGAACTGACTACGAATATGCTACGACGTATGGGTGATTGACACGGAGTTTTATCTGGATCTATCGTGGGCTCTTCGTGTGAAGAAGGGGAACTGTCACTTAAAAAATAGGCAATAAAATCGTGAGAATAAAATCGAAGACATCCTCTAAATCGTTCTATATAGCAGTTCATTTGAAAACGAGTATGAAAATACATCACAAGTTTTCTAAATATACTAGTTCCGAGTAGCTACCTTCCTATACTGTTCATGAAATCGATCAAACTGTAAACAGGACAGTCAAAAATGGAAGACTGACTACATGTTGATTCTTGAAACGGTATGCAAATATTTAACCTATGAATAGTTCGGTTGGTTTTGAAAAATAACTTCATTACTATCGATGAAAACACAGTTATACAACAGAGTTATAAATAATTCACTTGAATACTGATACACAATGGATTAAAAAAAAAATATTTTTTCCTAATTACAATACAAAGTAGGTATGCATATTTCATATAAATATAAAAGACACAGTGAAAAATATTTTTAATGGAAATGCGCACTTTAAAGTTTGTTGTATTTCCAGTTTAGCATAAAAATACGGTACATAACCTGCAGCACACGATTGTGAAATATATTAAGTCCACGTTCACAAGCTTGAAAATGTATACATACAGACATATTTGGGACAAAAACTCTAACAATCACGCCCAATAAACAAAAGAATGCTTGCGTGTTTGTGGGTGACTGTGGGAAATCCCGCGGGCACGTAAGTGAAGACAAAGGCCATTGCAGGCCCGTGTTCAACGGCGGATGAGGTAGAACAGAGAACAGGGTAACGGAACAGAAGAACACCATTAACGTCTGTACCGTGAGAGACTCTGTGCGTCACGACAAGTACTACCAACGCCTGTTTTTAACTGGACATAACATTCTTGACAAAGGTGGCTAAAAGTGTTAACTCCTGAAGACGAGGTTCGGAACTCGAGGCCGTGGCAAGCCATCGTTGTTTTCACCGTTCTTGATGTAAGTTTAAGTTAGTTTCGTTTGTAAGCATTTCCCCATTCCTTTTCCTATTAGTGTTCAGGAATACAAGGGAGGGTGTTAGTAAGCATAATTAAATAAATACAAATATCTTCATAGTTTAATGCAGCCCATGATGTTATAATGAAGGGTCCAACTCACATTGTCATGGCCAACCGAGGAGTTAGCTCCAAGACGGGCATATACCTGTATATGCCCTTTTTGTGGAGAACAGTTTAAAAAAACCGCCAGGTTTTAATCAAGTTGTAAAAAAAGTTATTATAATTTCTTTGGTTGGCATTTCGATTTAATCATTAATATTATAATGAGCAGCATATGTTATGTTACTCTATGGTGAAATGTAAATAAACAGCCGAGCAGGCTGTAAAGTTTGTTTCGTTGAAAGTTTGTGTTTAGAACTGTGATGGTGTGCCTGGAACACCGCACAAATTCTCGCCTACTATGCTGCTGAATTACAAGTACTACGAAGGATATCGGCTGGGTTATTCAACATACCTGTATATGCCTTCGTTAGACGCCCGGCGGTGCGGGACAGCAGGTCGAGGCCTGGCTTCCTCACCGCGATCAACTGGTCGACTGGACGATGACGAGGGGTTCCTCCCTTCACCTCTTCTGCACCTGTCCGGCGTTGCCTAGAGACAGTGCGATGCTTCTTTCACGTCATAGGGTTGTGAGTGCGCCACCAATATGATCAGAGCTACCTTTATGGAGTTTCCTCAACACCTGACGTCACGAACTTTGAAGGGGCTGGCTAGACTACATATACCCTGGTCTGAAGACTGCTCGAGGGAGAACATGAGGTGGGATTCATAGATGAAGCATTTTAAAAGATTAGAATTTTAATAGCCTTTATAAATTTTTTTGGCATTTACTGTGTAATTTTATTTAAGCCCAATATTATTCAAATGTGCAATTTTTAATCGTACTCTGTTTAATTTGAGTAAAAGTGTTTTTAATAATCTTTTATATTTTTGTATTAAAATTTTTTAGGGCATTTTGCAAAAAAACATATATGTATATATATTAGTCCGCAATTATGTAGTTAAAAACATAATTAGCATTAATTGTTCATTTCTCACAACTGGCGATAATTCATTTTGTTAATTGTTCCTATGGGATGGGATTCTTTATTTGAGTTTTCCAACGCATTTGTGATATCTGCGCGAAGTTTTAATAGTCCATATATTGATATGGATGTGTTGGATGGAGAAGGAAGCATTGGTCACTGTCATGGGGTGGTTGGGTTTCCTCTGGGTACTCCTGCTCTGTGACAGGTGATTTTTGCGCCACTCTGCTGTCCATTCAGTTCAGGTCAATTGGCAGTGAGAATTGAAAAATATTGCTGTTGTGAGAAGTGAATAACGGTGAAAAATGGGGATTGTTCTATTACTGTGTATTTGTGTACTAATCAAAGATGACTTCTGCAGGTACAGCGCATACAAGTTGGATTCATCACTTATCCAAGGAAACAATACAAAGCACCTTGACTGGCGGGAAGGCGAAGTACGAGCACCAATCCTCAAAAGCACCGAACAAATGTTTGGCGATATAGAGTAAGGAGTGAAGTCTCAGAGAAGAAGATATGCCAGAAATTTATTTTAAACTTTTTTCAAATTAGTATGAAGAGGTTTATAATTATCCAATAGAAGATTCTAAACAATGAAAGTTTTTCAGAACAGCGGGGAGTTCACAGTAACCGGCACAAGAAATTAAACACTTCAGTATTGGATCTTGTTCATGAGCATCTGAAGTTAACACTTCACAAAAAAAGCCACTGCTATTGGGAAAAATCAGACTTGACGTATTTTGATAATCCTGACCTCAGAATAAAGAAGTTGCATGAGCTGTTTGCCATATACTTTAGACAGAACACTGAAAAAGAGATTATCAATGAAATACAAGACATATTTCAAGTTTTTCCGGCAGTGCTGTAAGTACAGTTCCCGTCGTCCCAAAACTGACGTGTTTGATTTCTGCACAGAGTGTAAAGTAAAGTTAAAGGAAGATCCAAATGACAGCTGCAAAGCGAGGTATACACTTCATAAGATGAAGGTAATGCGGTACAATAGGACGAAAAAAGACATTAAAGAAGAAGCAAAAACAAGCTCAAGAAGACTTGCATTGGAATTTGACTATGCGCAGGACTTACCTTTACCCGAACTAAATGTAACAAGCCAGTTCTACAAGAGACTACTTTGGCTGTATGTGTTCAATGCGCATGTGCATAATGATAACGCTTCATATATGTATTTGTTTAATAGAAAATCAGGCCAAGAAAGATGCAAATTTAGTTGCTTAATTTCTTTCTCACACCTTAGAAACTAAGATATACGAATTTCCTGACTTGCGAGAACTCATTTTACTCNATACTACTTTGGCTGTATGTGTTCAATGCGCATGTGCATAATGATAACGCTTCATATATGTATTTGTTTAATAGAAAATCAGGCCAAGAAAGATGCAAATTCAGTTGCTTAATTTCTTTCTCACACCTTAGAAACTAAGATATACGAATTTCCTGACTTGCGAGAACTCATTTTACTCTCTGACTCAGCTGGTGGACAGAACAATAATAAGACAATCTCAAGGTTTTGCTTATGGTTATCCAAGATGTACAACATCAGTCTACTGAAGTTGTTTCCAGTTCACGGGCATTCCTTCTCGCAATGCGACAGACATTTTGTACTTGTCATATCTCGGCTGAAGAAGAAGATGGTGTTCACCACGGCTAAACCTCACTTGGAAGCAATGGTGCTATGTAGAAAGATGCCACCTTTCACTGTTAAATTTGACAGAAACTTGATAAAAAAAAATGCCTGTGCATATATTTATGTTATAACTGAAGTGTATAGTGTAATAAGTTACATTTCATAAGAGTTTTCATGACCATTATGTCAATATTTCATGTTAGGTAAAAAAAACGGCACATAACATAACTGTCATAAATGTTTATTTTCAAGGACATTAAAATAAAAAAATACAAAGAAGTGACTTGATTTGTTTGGCAGAATAGTTATATAATAATTTCTGAACATCTGCCGTATTGTACTTGAGTGATATTAAATACAGCTATGCATTAAATCTTTAAACTTGATTTCTTAGATTTGCCATTTTTATAGCCGTTCTTGGAGCTAACTCATCGCAAACTAGGTATCATTCGATTAGAAAAAAAATTCTACGTTAAATTTTTTAAGCATTCCTCGTTTCTCGGCTCTGAAACACACGATTCAAATACAAACAAGAATCTTAAAAGCTGGTAGAATTGAGGGGGGGGGGGATAGTATTCAGCCCTTAGCTTGTAACACTTGCCTGTCAAGAAACTGGTATTAAAAAAATTGGAGTAATTTAGTTACAGCACAGAATATGTAAGTATAAAGAAGTGAAATAGCTTGCTGTTCCTTTGCTGTAGCCACACTCACTCGCTGATTAGCTGTGCGAGGCTCTGGAAATTGGCCTTGTGTCTGATCAACTGCTAAAGTTTCCCTATTCGCGGGGCTGCCGGCTGGAATGTTCAGTTACCGCGCATATCATTGGCGAACTGCCTTCCGACATGTTGCTGGCCAGTGACGCCATTTTGCAGGCGTGTGCACCTGGAGTAAACGCTAGAAGTGGCTGTTTCACTTAGGTATTCCTAGGTACAGTCTATTCGCGGTTTCTTCGCTCTTTTTAAATAAAATCTTTGAAGAAAAAAAAAACCCCACGTATTACGTGTTTGGTTGTTTCCTAAACATTCCACGTTTCACAAACGTTTTATACTTTCCTTGATATAAAATTACAGTCTTTTTGGTTGAATTGAAATTTTATTCATATTTCACCTGTCAATTATAAGATTTCATTTATAATTAATGAGAATGAAAACAGTGAGGAAATAGTTGTGTTGGTAATGCCTAGTAAGAAATAGTTCTTATGCAAAATATTATTACACTGGGTGCGCATGAATGCGGTGCGCTGTCCCTTTGGTGTACTTTTCCAGACACGGCAGCACTATGTTTGCATGAGGCTGATGAATATCCGGGAAGTACAACCTTACCAGGGCTTCAGAAGAGTTGGAAGTAACCGTGCATGGACTATACAGACGTAGTATTGAGACTTGAGGAGCGCATGCAAGTGACGTAGGTATCTGATGTCGTGCGGATGTCAGTCTTACTGCTGGGATGTGGTGACCAACGTAACGGTTGGCGGTGGTTTTCCCTCTCCCTCCCCCTCCCTTCGCCTTAACACAACACACAAGAGCAACAAGACACCATGTGGATACCTGACGCGGTGCGCCGCAACCTTGGCAGAGTTGCACGTCTCTCCCTAATCACCTCCACACCCCCCCCCCCTTTCCGTAAACCGTGAGTCGTTTCCCTCCACGGCATACATACATATCCTTGATCAGGGGTTCCCAAAAGGTGGTAAGCCAAAATGGTACGCAAAAGCATTAAAAAATTTTTTTTTGTTTGTACAAAAATTTTAAATTAACATTTTTTCTTAAAAAACCCTAAAATTCACTAAAATGTGCAAAATAATGCTAACTCACCACACTCCCGGGGATTTAGGTGGTACGCCTATTGATCATAATAATGCCAATTGGTACTCGGGGATAAATAGATTGGGAACTACTGTTCTAGACCTAGCTTCAGATTATCTCTCTATAGTCAATTCACGGTTTCTTCGGATTTTTTAAAACAAAGATTTGAAAAATCACCTTAGTAGTAATATGTTAACTGGTTTTTTTAAATAACTTGTATACAAACAATATATAACATTAATTAACTTTAAAAGTATTATATTTTTGAATAAATGAAACTTAACCTTACTATATTCATTAACTTGTAATTTGTACTTATTATTATTTAATCCGAATTAAAAACAGTGAGAGCAACGATGTTTTGGCAACGGCTAGTAAGAAATAGTTAACAGTTAAAACATTGTTTTAATCAAGATTTTTTGTATACTATTTGTAAATCAAACGTTGCCTACTGAAATATTTAAATTTTGTGGCAGCCTTGATGAAAACATATTTTATTGTTACACTTAAAAATATCAGCGGAAAATACGATGCGTAGACCCTAGTGACGTGATGTTTTTTTTTCGACCAAGCAAGAAACTGTCGACGGAGCGGAGCTTGTCACCCTCTCTCTCTCTCTCTCTCTCTCTCTCTCTCTCTCTCTCTCTCTCTCNCACCCTCTCTCTCTCTCTCTCTCTCTCTCTCTCTCTCTCTCGCTCGGGAAGTCTCGTACCGCTGGTAGAAGCAGGAAAATGATACATGTTTTCAATTTTAGCATATTTCGTACGTATTAAAGCAAAAATAATAATTTTTGAATTTGTAATTTTCAACTGAAAAAAGAGATTTTAATGTTTCAGTGCTTATTATAATATATTTAAATGTGATGGTGGGAGGGTTACAAATCCGAAGTTGGCANCCTAAAATTCACTAAAATGTGCAAAATAATGCTAACTCACCACACTCCCGGGGATTTAGGTGGTACGCCTATTGATTATAATAATGCCAATTGGTACTCGGGGATAAATAGATTGGGAACTACTGTTCTAGGCCTAGCTTCAGATTATCTCTCTATAGTCAATTCACGGTTTCTTCGGATTTTTTAAAAAAACAAAGATTTGAAAAATCACCTTAGTAGTAATATGTTAACTGGTTTTTTAAATAACTTGTATACAAACAATATATAACATTAATTAACTTTAAAAGTATTATATTTTTGAATAAATGAAACTTAACCTTACTATATTCATTAACTTGTAATTTGTACTTATTATTATTTAATCCGAATTAAAAACAGCGAGAGCAACGATGTTTTGGCAACGGCTAGTAAGAAATAGTTAACAGTTAAAACATTGTTTTAATCAAGATTTCTTGTATACTATTTGTAAATCAAACGTTGCCTACTGAAATATTTAAATTTTGTGGCAGCCTTGATGAAAACATATTTTGTTGTTACACTTAAAAATATCAGCGGTAAATACGATGCGTAGACCCTAGTGACGTGATGTTTTTTTTTCGACCAAGCAAGAAACTGTCGACGGAGCGGAGCTTGTCACCCTCTCTCTCTCTCTCTCTCTCTCTCTCTCTCTCTCTCTCGCTCGGGAAGTCTCGTACCGCTGGTAGAAGCAGGAAAATGATACATGTTTTCAATTTTAGCATATTTCATACGTATTAAAGCAAAAATAATAATTTTTGAATTTGTAATTTTCAACTGAAAAAATAGATTTTAATGTTTCAGTGCTTATTATAATATATTTAAATGTGATGGTGGGAGGGTTACAAATCCGAAGTTGGCANTAGATTTTAATGTTTCAGTGCTTATTATAATATATTTAAATGTGATGGTGGGAGGGTTACAAATCCGAAGTTGGCAGAAGTGGCGAGTGGCGACATGACATGACATTGCGTATTTCTGTTTCTAAAAGAAAAGGTTAATTTTTCATGCTACGAAAAATACTTCAAATCACCACGTCAAGTTTTAAAAAGTGGGATTTTGTGAAACCTACCTAGGCAAGTTACGATGTTGTGATAAATCTGTGTTTCCATGGCAGTAATAAATGTACTGTAACGTGTGTCGTTAACCGCTGCATGTGAAAGGGTGTGGCTGCTTCGTGGCCATTACACTGGCACGGTGTGTGTGTTACACAATTAACATCTAATTACACCTAATTACCATCCATGGGCCTCAAACCAAGAAGTGCCTCACCTCCCCTCACCATTCCTTTTCAGTTGAATTTCGGCAGTCGATGGGTGAACATGTGTACATAGTGTGTAATTACTCTCTCGGCACATGTAATTAGTCTCGGTACTCGTAATTGTTTGTTATGCAATTACTCATTAAGCAATTACATCTAATTGCCCTATACGGGGTCTCAAACTAAGGACTGACAGACTCTTCAGCCCTCCTGGTCCAACCCTACACCGCCCTTACAACACCACCCAACTTCCCGACTTCCTCGAAAAATTTCAAAGTCCTACAAATGTCGCTTGGGCTACAGCCAATCACAGCACACTTCAGAAGGGGCGGGATAACCCGTCAGTCAACCACAACACACCACAATGTTTGAAGCGGGGAGGGGGGGATGATCTGTTTCCCAGGTTAAAGGGTGCCGGCAATAAGTATCCCTCTCTGCGAGACTCCTTACAAAGTTAATCAAATGGCATTTAGGCCACTAATGTCTCCCAAATATCGTAGAACCCATGTGCTCCCTTACTAGGGTTGAGCACAGTCGCGGCAAAATATTTACGTATATTATATGTAATGTGCCATATCGTGTATAACAAATATGCTAACAATGTAAAATAGTAACCGTTAGAACTATCTTCAATAGACACACAGTTAAAAAGTGATAAAGCTGACCTGAATATGTTTATATGCCTAAATTGTAATTATTCGTATGTAATGGTTTTTTTTAATGTGACAGAATTCGTTGAAAAGCTGTAAACAATACACAATGCATTTGAAAGTTAAAACGTGGACGTTACATGGCAGTGTTCATGTTTACGTGTAGCGGAAGGATACGTAATTTGTAACCAAAAGTAGAAATTTAGCAGTGCTTCAGAAAAAGTGCGAAGTAACCGTGAATTGACTATAAGCCGCCAGTGGGTGGCAATACACATGTGGCAACGAGCATTGATGGAATAAATCCCTGAAGTACTGTAGAAGCCTACGAATACTGTTATCGGCTGTTCACAGTAAACTGAGCAGTTTTGAAAGCCCTGCTTAATGTATACTGGTATGCACATTGTGTATTCTTGAACCATACGTAAAATTAACATTACCCTGGGCTTCATGATCCCTTTATTTATGCGTCTGGCAAGTGAAACTGTGAAAATTATTAGAAAAGTAAATATTCTACAAATTAGCTCATTCTTACACCTATATTGTTAACTAGAAAAAAAAAANTGAAAATTATTAGAAAAGTAAATATTCTACAAATTAGCTCATTCTTACACCTATATTGTTAACTAGAAAAAAAAAACAGAAAGCAAAAGAAATAATTTTAGTATGCACAAATGTTTACCCAACACTTTTAATTTAACGTTANGAAAAAAAAAACAGAAAGCAAAAGAAATAATTTTAGTATGCACAAATGTTTACCCAACACTTTTAATTTAACGTTAAGATATGGAACTACTTTCCTTCCCTCGTTACCAACTTAACTGCAGGCGCATTCCTCAAGTCAAGCGTGCCCGTTAAAACATACGGAAATAGGGACAGTGGCAGTTCTGCAAGGTTGATTTCAAAAATGCTGATTTTTACCGTGAACGGTCTTCACTATTAGGATGGTACTAACTGGTTGTGAACAATGCTGTGTAGTCTATTCGCGGTTTCTTCACATTTTTCGAATCACGCCTTTGAAAAATCACACCATGTATGACGTGTTTAGTAATTTCCTAAATATGCCATGTATCACAAGCGGTTTACACCTCTGTTAACATAAAAGTATATAATTTTTCGTTAAATTAAAGTTTAATCTATATATTATTTATAAATCACAATATTTCTTTCATAATCAATTACAATAAAAACAGCGAGAAAACATGTGTGTTGGTAGTGCCTAGTAAGAAATAGTTCTCAAGGAAAATGTTATTACAACTGAGTGCGCACGAATTCGGTGCGTTGTCCTTTGGTGTAATTTTCTAGACTTGGTTAAGCTTTGCTNATTACAACTGAGTGCGCACGAATTCGGTGCGTTGTCCTTTGGTGTAATTTTCTAGACTTGGTTAAGCTTTGCTCGCTTGAGGCGGAGGAATATCCTGGAAGTAGAACTTTAGCAGGGCTTCAGAAAAGTATGAAGTAACTTTGAATGGATTATACCACGAAGTACTTAATAATACGACGCACACGCCAGCAAAATAGCGCCGCTGGACAGCATCACGTCAGAACACAACCAATCAGCGCCTGGCCACGTACTTATCAGCCGGCAGCCCAGCCAATAGGGAACCTTACGCAGCACGCAGTATCCAATCAGACGCAAGGCCCGTTCGCGGAGCCTCGCGCGGCCAATCACATAATGGGTGCGCCCACGTCAAACGAACTGCCACAACACTGCTCCTCTGGGTTCTTAGCTACTTTGCGGCTGTAGCCTACTATCAGAATTCCTACTGTCAATTTGGCGAAATATATTTTAACCAGTATTGTTATCCCTTTCATTCCCATATTAATTCATGTTTTTTCTGGTGTCGCAAATAAGTAATTTTTGATGCATGCTGTATGTACTTAAATTGCTTAAGAATATGTTTCTTTATCGCAACAAATAAGCTGTAGGTGTTGTGTTCAGTGGTTAGTGATATGAGCCAGTCGTAACGTAGAGCAGTAGCAGGGTTTACGAATCAGTTACTCTCAGGAAAACTATTGCGCTCTGAGCTTCGTAAGTACAGTGCCGGTCATATATTACCTTCCTGTTCAACACGCAGATAGTTGGCTACAATGGGCATGAAATGGTTAACACAATGGAAAAAAAATATTCGGCTTCCCATAAAAAACGAAATTACGTTGTTTACAATTTGATTTAAAACATGCGTGTGCCGAACNAAAAAAATATTCGGCTTCCCATAAAAAACGAAATTACGTTGTTTACAATTTGATTTAAAACATGCGTGTGCCGAACTATTATAACGAGGACCTGCAGCATTCACCTATGGAAGAACCTATAAAAACCCCGCATGCAGCTAAGCACTCCAATCAGGTAGGTAAGACGTATGATGGAATGTGGCTGCTTTCCATTCTANAAAAACCCCGCATGCAGCTAAGCACTCCAATCAGGTAGGTAAGACGTATGATGGAATGTGGCTGCTTTCCATTCTAGTAAAATATTTGGTTAATGTTCTACATTAGGTTTCAACCGCGATAACTTTAAGCAAGCTGTAAGTTGGTCTTATAGCTCGAGAAATGTGTCCTAATGTGGAAAACCTCTTACTTGCGCTTTTTAGACTGACTGCAAATATCAGTTTCTCAGTTATTTTCTAAAGTTCTATTTTTATATTCCGAAAGGGAATAAAGCCAATTTTTTTTTCATAATTATTTTTCAGAAAAAAACTAAAAGCTAAATTTCAAATTAGTAGGGCGTACTAGTACGTATAACATACCTTATCTTTAATGGTATTCTATAACACGAAAATGCCACTTACAAACCAAACTGTCGCAGTTCACACAGCACCACGCTAGTTCACTGTCTTTCGCACACAGGCGATAACGCCAGATAGGTAGGGCCAAAAATAGGAGATGCTTAAATTTAATTTGTAGACGCCCAAAAAAAAAAGTGTTATATTTATAGACTCTTAAAATAGTAGCCTACTCCTGGCTCCCCATCCTCACCTTTCCCTCCCAAATCAGTAGAGGCGGACGCCCTTCCATCTGGCCATGTTAACTTCGAGCTAGCATCAAGTTTTCCTAACAACCCCAGCCTATAGCTTCAACACACGGCCGAAAAACTGGCCGTTACGAGTGGAGAGAATTGAGCGGCTCTTAACATCGAGGTCTTAATAGCCAATGAGGGTGGAGCGAGGTGAATATGGAGCGGCACCGGAATGAAAGGTCGGGGGATAGGGGGATCCCCGAGAAAACCCGTCGACCAGCGGCATCGTCCGGGCACGATTCGCTAGTCGTCACGAGGTTGTCGATCTTGCCAGGGCGTGCCAGTCGACAGAGAAATATATTCCGTGTGACATTTTCAAAAACACCTCGCATGTGGCCGTACTACGACGTGCATTTCACACCTGGCATGGACATGCAGAAACCTGAGATATCAATTTAACCTGCACAACAACTCCCACGATGTCAGCACCGTAGTAAGGTCAACCTTACGCAGGATTTGAAAATGGGAGGTGTTGTTCTGGAAGGGATAAGGCTATATAAACTTTGCCTTCAGTTTTACAATCAACACAACTGGCACAACCTAGTTATAAAAATATTCAAGGCGCAAGGAAATATCATCTCTTTTCAGGGTTTAATTAACATTGAAATTGCTGCAGATTTTTTTATAATTTTTAAAATGCTGTTTAGTTTNTCATCTCTTTTCAGGGTTTAATTAACATTGAAATTGCTGCAGATTTTTTTATAATTTTTAAAATGCTGTTTAGTTTTTTTTTCTTGCAACTTCACGGGAGGGTTTTCTCGAATCTGCATGGCATTACTCCTCAATTTTTGAGGCTTCTGGCAGACTTACTAGAAGTATAATATCTTCCTTAAACAAGCTGACGTTAGATATCGCCACGCGTGAGTGCATTATTACATAGGACGAAAGGTCTCACATTTAACTGCTGATCGAACTTGGTATATTTTATCTTTTTTCACAAAAAAGTAACAGCAAGCTTTAAAATATGTCCTGATTTTTAATTATTTTCTAAATTTTTTCCATTACACTGCGCAATAAAAGAGAGTCACATAGTTAAAACTTTAAGCTAATGGGTTTTAGCTTTTCTAAAAACCAAATAACCATTCAACATAGGATATTTACTGAGATAAAGGTTTGGACGCAAATAACATCTTTGCTAAATTTTTTTTGTGAGATCTCAAAGGGGTCCGCTAACCTGCTAATCTCACGCTACGACGTTTGAGCGAACTAGGCGTCACAGTACTTCAATAAACCGTTCACAGTGCAGCCATCATTAACTATTTTCAGCCAAAATTCCCCTTAAGATTGTGGTTGACATTTTCATTTGATATAACTGTCCTTGCACTAAAGTAACGCGTACTCGCCGTATGGAACACTTCAGTATGTTCCGGTGATGCAAACATCTCGTTGCAAAGGTAAAAACGCACATCATCTTCATGCACCGGCCTTTAAGCATTTTTTTAAACAGCGCGTCGATCTATCTGACACGCGCACAGGAACAGGAGCTTGAAGTATATAAAGCTCGTTCGCATCACACTTAATTAAGCACTTTCCAAATCAACCTTTGAAAAATGTACACCTAACCGCAACTGCATGTATATAAAGTAAATATTAACTGCAATACTTGTTGTAATGTTGCCAGCGAATAAGGATGAATAATTCTACATATTAACGTCTGATTGAAAACTGTAATGTTTACTTGGTGCAAACTGAAATCGAATGATTTTTTATAAACACGAGAGGCGTAATTGGCGTAATGGTGAGCCAACTGTTCCCGTCAATTTCACAGTCGCTTAATAGACGCCAAGTAACCGCTAACAAGCTAAACTACCAACACAATGACAACTGTGATCACACGCCGCCTCCTTGGTTAAACTACAAGAAAACTACCACTTTGCGTGACGAGAGCCTTCCAAAATTTCGGAGAGCACATCACCGTAAGGCCGCAAATGACAAAAACGACATACAGGTATTTATTTCTCTACTATGACGAGTCGTCACTTGGACGAGTGCTTTATCTTCTTGGTATTCTGCACTACTTGCCTGGTTGCTCTGATTCTGCCATAGTGGTTTATCTTTGCGTTGTAATGTAATACGTTATTAATAGTAGTATGTCTTTAGTGATTGTACCATACCTGACGAATGGGGTAGCCAGAGGTTTCGGCCAGGGAACGGCTCACTACCTGGCTGAAACTTTCTGAGAAACTTCTATGAAACGATAACTAATTAGTATCTTGTCCACACCATCTAGCGCAATTACGCTACACCGAGAAGTTCACGGCAGAAACAGAGGTGTACATGCCACCGTAGACAATAAATAAAATGTGTAATTTTTACTGAGAAATTGTTTGTAATTTTACAAATACTGGTTACAGTTCAATGATTTATATTGTGAAACTACTCGTTTGTAAAACTACAAGGGTTGTGTTTGTAATATACCTCTTAATGTTTGTACTATAATTACTCGTATACACAAACTTCAACAAAATGGCTGCCACTCAACAATTTAGACGGTATATAGCTATTTGTGCTAAAACTATGGGTGATGTAAAATGTATTTGTTGTAAAAAGAAATTATTGTAAGTTTGAATAACGTAAAACACTAAAAACAACTCAAATAATAATAATAGAACGAAAATTTCAATAAAACGTGACCGTCTGTTAATGTTTCCTAGCTACACAAAACTCTTAAAATGAAATAAAAGTATTACTCTTAATCGAATTACTTCCTTTATATTTTGTAGGTACTTGCAGGTATATTTATTTTAAAAATAACTGTTAGGCTCTTAAGTCAAGTTGGTCTTGTGAATAAGAGTGCAAACAAATAATACAAGAGGTGTGGGTGCTGGCAAATTGTAAGTTAATTTTTTTTTCCATAAATTATATTTTGAATTTTTTAAAATTATTCTTGTTATTAATTCATCACCTTTGTTTTCTAGAAGAAAAAAAATACTTTTATGTACACTTCCCAATAATGCACTGTAAGTTGTAATACAGGGATATCATTTGTAAAATAACAGATTTATGATTTGCAGATTTTACAAGAAAACTTTTTGTAGTTTTACAAAGGATTTTCTTGGCAACTGAATTACCAAGGATTTTTTTTTGTTAAAGTACAAAAAAATAGAGTGTACGGAAGTTGGAATTGTAGCATCGAGGCCTTCCCAGCAAGAAACCTTATATATCCACGGGGAAAAAAATAAAATAATATGTCCGCACGAGTTTTAAATTCTAACATGAAATTTTACTTCCAGCATCCCTGAAGCCATTATTAAAGTTTAAATTAAAATAATTTCCCTGGGTATTCCACACCCTCAGACCTCCTAGCAGCTCCCCCTCCCCTTTTCACAAAGAAAAAATCACCAGTCTGGAGCCACTACTGTTCCCAACATAGGCCCATATACTCCCAGTCCGCCCTATGGTATAAGTGAAAAACGTGTGCGTTTCTATCGTGATCACCATATAGTAATCGTAGCTGATGAGGTGAGAAAAGAATGATAAATTATATTAACTAAAAAAAAAAAGCAGACGGATGAAGAGGAAAGTGGCGAAACGAGACGTGGGGATATACAGCTGAAGACTTTCTTTTTCTCGTCCAGCGGGTTCGGTAGCGCTACCAGACGGACAGGACAGCCTCTCGTCGTGACCCTTGGGCGTCCAGGCGACATGGCCAGTCACAACCGGGAGNTCATCTCTTTTCAGGGTTTAATTAACATTGAAATTGCTGCAGATTTTTTTATAATTTTTAAAATGCTGTTTAGTTTAAACAAGCTGACGTTAGATATCGCCACGCGTGAGTGCATTATTACATAGGACGAAAGATCTCACATTTAACTGCTGATCGAACTTGGTATATTTTATCTTTTTTCACAAAAAAATAACAGCAAGCTTTAAAATATGTCCTGATTTTTAATTATTTTCTAAATTTTTTCCATTACACTGCGCAATAAAAGAGAGTCACATAGTTAAAACTTTAAGCTAATGGGTTTTAGCTTTTCTAAAAACCAAATAACCATTCAACATAGGATATTTACTGAGATAAAGGATTGGACGCAAATAACATCTTTGCTAAATTTTTTTTGTGAGATCTCAAAGGGGTCCGCTAACCTGCTAATCTCACGCTACGACGTTTGAGCGAACTAGGCGTCACAGTACTTCAATAAACCGTTCACAGTGCAGCCATCATTAACTATTTTCAGCCAAAATTCCCCTTAAGATTGTGGTTGACATTTTCATTTGATATAACTGTCCTTGCACTAAAGTAACGCGTACTCGCCGTATGGAACACTTCAGTATGTTCCGGTGATGCAAACATCTCGTTGCAAAGGTAAAAACGCACATCATCTTCATGCACCGGCCTTTAAGCATTTTTTTAAACAGCGCGTCGATCTATCTGACACGCGCACAGGAACAGGAGCTTGAAGTATATAAAGCTCGTTCGCATCACACTTAATTAAGCACTTTCCAAATCAACCTTTGAAAAATGTACACCTAACCGCAANATATAAAGCTCGTTCGCATCACACTTAATTAAGCACTTTCCAAATCAACCTTTGAAAAATGTACACCTAACCGCAATTGCATGTATATAAAGTAAATATTAACTGCAAAACTTGTTGTATTGTTGCCAGCGAATAAGGATGAATAATTCTACATATTAACGTCTGATTGAAAACTGTAATGTTTACTTGGTGCAAACTGAAATCGAATGATTTTTTATAAACACGAGAGGCGGAATTGGCATAATGGTGAGCCAACTGTTCCCGTCAATTTCACAGTCGCTTAATAGACGCCAAGTAACCGCTAACAAGCTAAACTACCAACAGAACGACAACTGTGATCACACGCCGCCTCCTTGGTTAAACTACAAGAAAGCTACCACTTTGCTTGACGAGAACCTTCCGAAATTTCGGAGAGCGCATCACCGTAAGGCCGCAAATGACAAAAACGACATGCAGGTATTTCTTTCTCTACTGTGACGAGTCGTCACTTGGACGAGTGTTTTATCTTCTTGGTATTCTGCACTACTTGCCTGGTTGCTCTGATTGCGCCATAGTGGTATATATTTGCGTTGTAACTCTTTGATTTTTACATTAAATTGTGATTTTACAATATTCTGTAAATCATGACTGTAATACGTTATTAATTGTAGTATGTTTTTAGTGATCGTACCTTTTGTGTACTTACCTGACGAATGGGGTAGCCAGAGGTTTCGGCCAGGGAACGGCTCACTACCTGGCTGAAACTTTCTGAGAAACTTCTATGAAACGTTAACCAATTAGTCTCTTGTTCACACCATCTAGCCCAATTACGCTACACCGAGAAGTTCAAGACAGGAACAGAGGTGTACAGGCCACCGTAGACAATAAATAAAATTTGTAATTTTTGCTGAGAAATTGTTTGTAATTTTACAAATACTGGTAACAGTACAATGATTTCTATTGTGAAACTACTCGTTCGTAAAACTACAAGGGCTGTATTTGTAATAGACCTCTTAATGTCTGTACTATAATTACCCGTATCCACGAACTTCAACAAAATGGCGGCCACTCAACAACTTAGACGGTATATAGCGATTTGTGCTAAAACTATGGGTGATGTAAAATGTAGTTGTTGTAAAAAGAAATGCATTGTAAGTTTGAATAACGTAAAACACTTAAAACAACTCAAATAATCATAATAAAACTAAAATTTCAATAAAACGTGACCATCTGTTAATGTTTCCTAGCTACACAAAACTCTTAAAATGAAATAAATGTATTACTCTTAATCAAATTACTTCCTTCATATTTTGTAGGTACTTGCAGGTATATTTATTTTAAAAATAACTGTTACGCTCTTAAGTAAAGTTAATCTTGTGGATAAGAGTGCAGACAAATAATACAAGGGGTGTGGTTGATGGCAAATTGTAAGTTAATTTTTTTTTTTTTCATAAATTATATTTTGAAATTTTTTTAAAAATTATTTTTGTTGTTAATTTATTACCTTTGTTTTCTAGAAGAAAAAAATACTGTTATGTGCACTTCCCAATAATGTACTGTAAGTTGTAATACAAGGATATCATATGTAAAATTACAGATTTATGTTTTGCAGATTTTACAAGAAAACGTTTTGTAGTTTTACAAAGGATTTTCTTGGCAACTGGGTTTCCAAGGATTTTTTTTTTGTTAAAGTACAAAACCATCGAGGCCTTCCCAGCAAGAAACCTCATATCTCCAAAGGGGAAAAAATAAAATGATATGTCCGTACGAGTTTTAAATTCTAAGATGATATTTTACTTCCAGCATCCCTGAATAAACTTAACAAGCCACTATTAAAGTTTAAATTAAAATAATTTCCCAGGGTATTCCACACCCTCAGACCTCCTAGCAGCTCCCCCTCCCCTTTTCTCACAGAAAAAATCACCAATCTGGAGTCACTACTGTTCCCAACATAGGCCCATATCCTCCCAGTCCGCCCCACGGTATAAATTAAAAACGTGTGCGTTTCTATCGTGATCACCATATAGTAATCGTAGCTGATGAGGTGAGAAAAGAATGATAAATTATATTAACTAAAAAAAGCAGACGGATGAAGAGGAAAGTGGCGAAACGAGACGTGGGGATATACAGCTGAAGACTTTCTTTTTCTCGTCCAGCGGGTTCGGTAGAGCTACCAGACGGACAGGACAGCCTCTCGTCGTGACCCTTGGGCGTCCAGGCGACATGGCCAGTCACAACCGGGNCGCTTGCCCCACTCTTCACACACGCTCTCGCGACACCATGTGGTCTGCTTCCACGTTTTGGCGTTTCACTTACGAGATATCAGGCGGCACGTATTTCGCCAAACACGGTACAGAGCGAGGTGCCGCAGTGGTTGACTTTTGGACTGGCATTCCCGGGGACCTGGGTTCTAATCCCTGTCCGGACATCCTGATTTCGGCTTCCCATGGTTTCCCGAAATCACTCCAGGCGAATGCTGGGATGATTCCTTACTGCAGGCCATGGCAGATTCCTGCTTCTCTGAGCAACTTGCTTCGTCTCTGATGGCCTCGCTGTCGTCGAGACGTTAACCCATTCTGACCCAGTTTACACAATTGTGTACACTACGCATGTGCAGGTAATTTTTGCTCTGTACTGCACACTGCGAAGTTCAATGACCAATAATCTTACCCGTGGGTAAAATATTCGCAAACCGTCTTACTGGTCTAGGCCATGATTGGTTCTTATTACTGTAGCAGAACATACAGCCTACAGCTCATTGGCTGTGACAACGAAACAAGTGTTTTGTCGACTTAAGTACAGCACGAATCATAGAATATTTTGTTTGCAACACGTGAAACCGTAAATTAAAGTGGGTCTGAAAGGGTTAAACCCTACTACCTACCTATCAAGTACACCAAAAACTGCACTCTTAAGAAATTGTTCGCAAATTTACGATATCAGTGTATATGTATAATGAGAAAGCGTTAATTGTACATTCTTCTCCCATTCATTCATGGTAGCAATCCTATATTTGCTCACGAAAGAATCAAATACGTTAAGAATTCTCAACTTCGTATAAGTACCGACGATCAACATTCCTATATTTGCAGCCTGATGCATGGTATTATTTCCATACTACATTTGGGTTTAAAACTTTAATTGCAGTTAAGGAAGTGTACTATAAATTATTTACAGTGTAATACCGGCATAGGTAAGCTGTATACAAACCAATATGAGCAGGAGTGCGAAAAACAATTTAGTGGATACAAGTGACAGTATAATATTTTTGACAAGAGTTTTTAATTAACGTATACAATTATCAACTGTTTCCATGCATTTTTCTACATATGACATGCTGAGGTTTTAGTTTTGTTATACTTTGGCCGTCGTTCCAAAAATNATGTTTCCATGCATTTTTCTACATATGACATGCTGAGGTTTTAGTTTTGTTATACTTTGGCCGTCGTTCCAAAAATATGTCAGAGAAAAATGAAAATTACGTCCTCCCGTCCATAACATTGGTATCGTAACTTTTAGATACATTAAATGCATCACCGAACAGAGGTGCTGCCATCTGTTGGCTGGAGTTGACACCACNGTATCGTAACTTTTAGATACATTAAATGCATCACCGAACAGAGGTGCTGCCATCTGTTGGCTGGAGTTGACACCACTGCCTGTTTTCTCGCGGAAATGCGCAAGGTGTGGGGTGTTATTTCCTAGAATACTGGTTTCACTACGCTTCAGTGAACAATGGTATATAAACTGCTGCAGGCTATGTTGGCGTTGTCTATTTTTCTGCATCTGGCAGTTACTATTTTACGCATCAGTGACTTGTTAGTTGGTGATAGAAATACGTTTAGTATTCGCTGGCTCCTCAGTAATTATAGTCTATTCACCGTTTATTACCACTTTTTGAATCAAACCTTTGTAAAAACAAACTTTGGATGACGTTTTTGGTTTGTTTCCTAAATAAGTAATATATCACAAGCGTTTTTTACTTGTGTTAACATAAAAAAACCTTACTTTTGGTTCAATTTAACTTTTACTTGTGTTTTTGTCTATAAATTATAATATTTAACTTATAATCAATACGAATAAATACAGAGAGAAAATAGGTGTGTTGGCATTGCCCAGAAAGAAAAAGTTCTTATTTAAAACGTTATTACGAGTGCGCACGAATGCGGTGCGTTGACCCTCTGGTGTAATTTTATATGCTTTGTTTTTGAGGCGGAGGAATATACTGGAAGTAGAACTTGAGCAGGGCTTCAGGAAAGCTTGAAGTAACGGTGAATGGAGAATACTGGTATCTGCTGCAAGCACCGAATGTGTTACTACGACCTGGTCACATACGTCTGCTGTACGCTGGAGCGTACAATGGCCAAGTAAACAACGCCGACTGGCATGTAGGTCTACGTACATATTTCGTAATGCCTCGTTTAGATATGCGGTAACAAAAAACTACGATAGCCCCTGGGGTTTTCACCAGACGTCATCTTCGAAAGAGAAACGTAAATAATGAGAAAAACAGATGAAATTGTTCACTTTGGCTATTGACGTGAGCATACAATCGAAAAGTTAATGGCAACCTCTTTTCTTTCAAGCACGCATGACTAATCGAAGTATTTCGGGTGAGGAATTACTGGAGACAAAATAACAAAATGCTCTGGAGTTTCTGCGAAAAAGGACTTTTGAAAAGAAAAAATTGTAAAATCATAACTATACTTTTCCTTGTGCACTCTGTACGGTGTGAATGTGCGACATACAGAATACAATAGGTTTAAGTAACTTTATACGGACTTTAACAGTGAACGTGTTAATATGGACCTATTTTAATAATTTATTTTGATGGGTTAAATGAACATTTAGTGCAAGGTACTTCTTCACGTAAAAAATTTTATAACGTATTATGTATTTATCTCCTCTGAAAATCGAACCGGCACCACACTGTGGTATGAAAACTTGGGTTAGATGTCCGGAAAAATGATGAGGGGTAATTTGTAGAGGCTGGTTTACTTTAGAGGCCAACTTTCCCACAGTCGTTCAGGTGTGCAGAGTACGTGGAGAAATACAATAAAAGTAGGCAGAAGATAACAAGCGCAAAAGAAAGTATACAATAAAATAACTCGGCAACTTTCAGTGTGCTGCAGGACGAATGTATTCGTATTACCTTTGATTTACTTTCGAACTAAGTAAAACATGCATTTTGTCAGGATATACAAAGGTTGACTGTACTACTAATGTCAATACGAGCATAAAATAAACAGCGTACATTCACAGTTCGGTATTTATAAAGGAGCCAAGTCGTGTAAACGGAAATGTTTTACCTACAGTACAGTTGTCGCCAACTCGTTTTACAAACAGAAGCGCGCCTGACTTAACTCAAAACCACTTACGTGGTGGAGTGATTGACCAAAATAACTTACGCCATGGGCGTGGAACTTGAGCGACAGTAGTACAGCGTATAATCTCTAACTCCCCCATGCGAGTGTACTCAGGCGTTAACACTCTTTCAGTGTGCGTAGCGGAACACGTACCACATTTGGCGTCCGTAAGCATAAAAATTACTTTGGCTTGTTTTGTTTACGGAAAAGTTTTTGTGCCTAAAGAAATTTACTAAATGCTACGTTACGAAACAACACATTCTTTAGATCATCGACATAACGTTTTAATGTTCAAAATATAGAACCTGAATTTATCACAAAAAATACTGCCGTACCACAGTGCAAGGTTATCTTTAACATTAATATCAAAGAAAAATTTTGTTTGTGGCAAAAATATTTTGCAGTGGTTCATATTGAACATTTTTTTTTACGACAGCAAAACATTCGTTGCAGTAAATAAAGTGTTGTTGCAGTACACGTCCGGTACAGAACGAACATCGTGGTGTGGCAAGAAGATCGTTTATCTTTTTTTGGAACGTTGTATCCAAGATTCCTCGAAAATGCTTCGGCGGGGACATTAAGCGTAAAAAAAATTAGAAACAGGCAAGGGGGAGGGGGAGGGTGTGAAGTTAGAACTGGTTGGCTTTCCCAACCTTTCCGGTCCTTCCATCCTCTGCATTTGGGCAGATAGCCAGCCGGCACGGCTCCAAGAATATCTTGCCGTGACCCCGCAAGTGGCTGATGACTGGGTGATCTTCTGGCGAGCAGCTGTCCTGCCTCCATCACTCCACATTGCCGATCCAGGTCAAGTCGGTTTTGCGTCGTTGCGCTCTGATGACGTGCATCGTCGTTACGCGGTCTTTTTT
>NQII01000068.1:51872-130745 GCA_002778355.1 Clitarchus hookeri | reverse complement strand
GCGAAATGTGCTCTCTCAAAACAAGATTCCCCCGTGGCAGGATTCTCTTCACTGTAAAATTTTTTTCTAGTAAAAAAAAAAAAAATGGACTTCTTAACTTATACGTTAGAATGAACATGATAAAGGCTGATCACGGTAAAGTGAGCACTTTTGAAATCAAACTTTGGAAAATGTCACTTCCGTTACCTGCATATATTTTAACGGGCACACTGACTGGCGTGCGACCAGTGAAGTTGGTAACGTTGAATGAAATGAGTTAGGTCAACAATTTTGAATGCTGAAATTATTTATTTTACTTTCTGTTATTGTAATGCATATACATTTAAGAATTAGCGAAGTTGTAAAATATTTAGGACTACTTTGTTAATAATTCCACACCTTCACTTGACCGACGCATGAATAAAGTGATTAGGCCCACGACAATGCTAATTTTACATATNATACATATTTCGTAATGCCTCGTTTAGATATGCGGTAACAAAAAACTACGATAGCCCCTGGGGTTTTCACCAGACGTCATCTTCGAAAGAGAAACGTAAATAATGAGAAAAACAGATGAAATTGTTCACTTTGGCTATTGACGTGAGCATACAATCGAAAAGTTAATGGCAACCTCTTTTCTTTCAAGCACGCATGACTAATCGAAGTATTTCGGGTGAGGAATTACTGGAGACAAAATAACAAAATGCTNTCTTTTCTTTCAAGCACGCATGACTAATCGAAGTATTTCGGGTGAGGAATTACTGGAGACAAAATAACAAAATGCTATGGAATTTCTGCGAAAAAGAAATTTTGAAAAAAAAAAAAAAAATTGTAAAATCATAACTATACTTTTCCTTGTGCACTCTGTACGGTGTGAATGTGCGACATACAGAATACAANAAAAAATTGTAAAATCATAACTATACTTTTCCTTGTGCACTCTGTACGGTGTGAATGTGCGACATACAGAATACAATAGGTTTAAGTAACTTTATACGGACTTTAACAGTGAACGTGTTAATATGGACCTATTTTAATAATTTNAGAATACAATAGGTTTAAGTAACTTTATACGGACTTTAACAGTGAACGTGTTAATATGGACCTATTTTAATAATTTCTTTTGATGGGTTAAATGGACATTTAGTGCAAGGTACTTCTTCGCGTAAAATTTTTTATAACGTATTATGTATTTATCTCCTCTGAAAATCGAACCGGCACCACACTGTGGTATGAAAACTTGGGTCAGATGTCCGGAAAAATGATGAGGGGTAATTTGTAGAGGCTGGTTTACTTTAGAGGCCAACTTTCCCACAGTCGTTNCAGATGTCCGGAAAAATGATGAGGGGTAATTTGTAGAGGCTGGTTTACTTTAGAGGCCAACTTTCCCACAGTCGTTCAGGTGTGCAGAGTACGTGGAGAAATACAATAAAAGTAGGCAGAAGATAACAAGCGCAAAAGAAAGTATACAATAAAATAACTCGGCAACTTTCAGTGTGCTGCAGGACGAATGTATTCGTATTACCTTTGATTTACTTTCGAACTAAGTAAAACATGCATTTTGTCAGGATANGTGCTGCAGGACGAATGTATTCGTATTACCTTTGATTTACTTTCGAACTAAGTAAAACATGCATTTTGTCAGGATACAAAATATACAAAGGTTGACTGTACTACTAATGTCAATACGAGCATAAAATAAACAGTGTACATTCACAGTTCGGTATTTATAAAGGAGCCAAGTCGTGTAAACGGAAATGTTTTACCTACAGTACAGTTGTCGCCAACTCGTTTTACAAACAGAAGCGCGCCTGACTTAACTCAAAACCACTTACGTGGTGGAGTGATTGACCAAAATAACTTACGCCATGGGCGTGGAACTTGAGCGACAGTAGTACAGCGTATAATCTCTAACTCCCCCATGCGAGTGTACTCAGGCGTTAACACTCGTTCAGTGTGAGTAGCGGAACACGTACCACACTTGGCGTCCGTAAGCATAAAAATTGCTTTGGCTTGTTTTGTTTACGGAAAAGTTTTAGTGTCTAAAGGACTTTACTAAATGCTACGTTACGAAACAACACATTCTTTAGATCATCGATATAACGTTTAAAATATAGAACCTGGATTTATCACAAAAAATACTGCTGTACTATTGTAACCACAGTGCAAGGTTATCTTTGACATTAATATCAAAGAAAAATTTTGTTTGTGGCAAAACTATTTTGCAGTGGTTCATATTTAACAATTTTTTCTTTGCGACAGCAAAACATTCGTTGCAGTAAATAAAGTGTTGTTGCAGTACACGTCCGGTACAGAACGAACATCGTGGTGNAAAACATTCGTTGCAGTAAATAAAGTGTTGTTGCAGTACACGTCCGGTACAGAACGAACATCGTGGTGTGGCAAGACGATCGTTTCTCTCTTTTTGGAACGTTGTATCCAAGATTCCTTGAAAATGCTTCGGCGGGGACATTAAGTGTAAAAAAAATTAGAAACAGGCAAGGGGGAGGGTGTGAAGTTAGAACTGGTTGGCTTTCCCAATCTTTCCGGTCCTTCCATCCTCTGCATTTGGGCAGATAGCCAGCCGGCATGGCTCCAAGAATATCTTGCCATGACCCCGCAAGTGGCTGATGACTGGGTGATCTTCTGGCGAGCAGCTGTCCTGCCTCCATCACTCCACATTGCCGATCCAGGTCAAGTCGGTTTTGCGTCGTTGNTTTTTTTTTTTTTATCTCGGCAGTGGGATGTGCTCCATCGAAGAATGAAATGTGGCGATAAGGATGACGCCCCCCCCCTCCTTCCCTCGCGAAATGTGCTCTCTCAAAACAAGATTCCCCCGTGGCAGAATTTTTTCACTGTAAAATTTTTTTCGAAAAAATTTCCAAAAAAAAAATATAAAAAAAATGGGACTTCTTAATTTATACGTTAGAACGAAAATGATAAAGGCTGATCACGGCAAAGTGAGCACTTTTGAAATAAAACTTTGGAAAATGTCACTACCGTTACCTGCATATATTTTAACGGGCACTGACTGGCGTGCGACCAGTGAAGTTGGTAAAGGCGGACGGAAAGTAGTTCCATGTTTTAACGTTGAATGAAATGAGCTAGGTCAACAATTGTGAATGCCGAAATTATTTATTTTACTTTCTGTTATTGTAATGCATATATATACATTTAAGAATTAGCGAAGTTGTAAAATATTTAGGACTACTTTGATAATAATTCCACACCTTCACTTGACCGACGCATGAATAAAGTGATTAGGCCCACGACAATGCTAATTTTACATATTGTGGAAGAATACACAAGGTGCGCACACGCAGATCTTAAGCAGGGCTTTCAGAAATGCTCAGTTTACCATGAACAGACTATACCACATACCAGGCTGCAATTATGTGAATGTTGAGCGTTGCTATACAAAATTGGAAACTTCCATGCACATTTGTCTATTTCCTGAACTAACGTAGGAACCCTACCACGGAGATATATAAAAAAAAATACTGTTCGTGCTTTATTACTGCACGTATAAACTATACTTATTTGGTGAAATTAGAACTATTTCTTAGAGTACTGTATACGTTTTTTAAAACNTTACTGCACGTATAAACTATACTTATTTGGTGAAATTAGAACTATTTCTTAGAGTACTGTATACGTTTTTTAAAACCAAAACTCATACTATCCAACTATACGCCAAACATAGAATTGATTAATATGTGCTAGCAAATTTCGAATAAAGCTTTTAATCAGGAAATATTCGTCAGTTGCAGGCGTGTGTGGCCGCTGGCGGGACATCACAAGCATTCCCACTCTCACCAACGAACACAATCATTTGGCGAGTGACCAGAAACGCGGGCTGTCTGTGGAACGTGAAGCCGCTGCAGTATCGCAGTACTGTTTCATTTGTCCAGTCTCCTAGACTAACGACATCACTTAACGTATTCTGTAAAAATTTCAATCGCATCTAGTCATGCGGGCTGCTCTGCTTTTTTTTTTTTTGTGAGCGTCTCGTGGTTAATATTTTATTTGCGCTGCAGGGCAGCTTCGGCGAATATTTTACTTTTTTTTTCTCGGTAAAACACGATAAAAGAACAATTCAGCCAACTTTAATAAAGACCAAGTTCTTAAATACACTGAAGTTACATCTTAGTTTGTTACCTTTCGACGCACCAAAACCGCATAACTTCAACTTGTCATTATACAATTCGACGCAAAAGCTATTTTTAAAGTTGCCTTGAAGTCAGCACACGGGGAAAATAAAAATAAATGGAAAGCAATCAGTTCATTGCCCAAGAGTCTTCTAAACACTACAGCGTGGCCGGGCATGACAACACGACGGCCTTCGTCGCTTACAGCGATGACGTCAGCTGCTTTCAGGTAAGATATTACGTGCTTCACTGATTCCCGCCACAATAGAGCGCTCCAAAGGTCAAAGATCAGCCACGATGTTAACATCCGATGGGCGCGATCATCATCCGCGAAATTTCATAATCTTTCACGAGAGAGANGGGGGGGGGGGGGGGGGTTAAGCCAGACGATTAAGGGCGCCGCTTGGACGGGGTTATTTTGCATGTGTGGGCCCAAAAGCGCGCTTTAGCGCTAAGAGCGACACTAACATGCCAACTCTACAGCCAAGGCAGTGAAATGACCAGCATTATTTTCATTGGCAATAAGCCGCCATTGGACTTTCCACAATATCCCCATCAGTTTATGGTGTAATAATAAATGTAAAGGTGTCCTGCACGTAAATATTTTGCACCAGAAATGTTATAGGCTGCTTTACGTTAATTGTGAAAATTTTCTTCTGAACCATTTTCATTCCGGAAAAATCAAAACACTTTAGATATGCAAGGAGTAAATAAATTGAATCCAATGGTATACGCATTGTTTTATGATTTTCGTACGTAGAAACCACTCAAATAATTTTCTCATATTAAGCACAAGCTCAAACACAAGGTCAAACGTCGAATCATCTCAAAACCTCATTCTCGCACATGGAGACACGACACCAAGCTTGCAGAGATATATTGCTCGTTACAACGCATACACTGTCTCGAGCGATACATATACTATTGCATACGTAAAGGTATTTCCAACTACCTTCGATTTGGTCCTCAGTGGGACACGACCTCAATAATAATTAAAGCTTTGCTAGAGGCCCCTACTAACATAAACCCTGAGCTTTGTGACATGGAGTAGCCGTAACCGTCTTGAGGTCCTTCGCCAGTCTGTCCAACTCGGCGGACCGTATCCTGGAGGTTTTTAGACCCATCCTTACACTGGACAGTTCTAAGTGTTGTCATATCTGGACCAGGAATATTAAATAAATTAAATATGATGTAATCCAGGACGCATTATTAGAAAGACAACTGATTAATTTGCAAGTCGCCTGAACATCACGGACGCTGTCATTCACTATCTCAATACCTAGCAAACGTGAAAAAATTTAACTACCTATAACAAAACGGGCATTGTACAAAATCAAGTTTTTCTCATTTGCGCAGCATTCCGACTTAGGCAACTCGCTGTAATTTCTCGCCCGGGCACAAACCTCATACGAAGATGCCTAGAGCAATCACGGTGAAATATGATATTAAAGCAGAGAAAATAAACGCCGTAGATTTTTTTTTTCAAACCAGCATTCTTCTTTAATCACTACTCTTGGAAGAATTGAGAAACGAGGAAAATAATTTAATGGAGATGGCAAAAATAAGTTGTTTTTTTTTTTGCCCTCCCCAGGAGGGACATAATTTTGGGGCGTTCATCTGGCGTCCTCCAGTTGATGAGCAGCGGGACCTTGCAAGAGTAATTAGCAACCCGAGACGGATAATTGCGGGCGATAATCAACTCGCGGCCGACACCACTGCCTTCATTAGCGGCCATTACTGGCCGAGGGCGAGTCTAGGGGCAGTTACGAGCTGGGTGNGGGGGGGGGGGGGTTCAGGCACAAGCCTTGTGTCTGTTCTACCACGTCTTGATAGAAACACCTACTATAGGCTGCTCACGAACTGAGAACTTTTCAGGCCCTAGTTACTTTTTCCTAACAGCCATTTTTATCCTTCCACCACATGTTTCAAATAAATATTGCCATATAAGTAATAAACGCAGTGTGTGTATTTCACAGGAATCGACTGTTAACGTTTAAGGTAACAAAAAATATATTTATTGACTATTATTCCAAATGAGAGGGCTTCTAAAAGTGCTCACTTTATCGTGAATAGCCTATAGTATAGGCCCGCGGGCCGCAGTTTGAGTAGCCCTGGCCTAAACCCATTCTGCCTTTGGGGAAAAAATCGTTGCCTTTAAATGCATAGATTTTAAAAGGCAACACTAATTTTGTAATCAACCTTTGAAAAATATCGCTGCCACTAGTGCTGGACTATTTAGCCTGTAGTTTTACGGGCACACTGATTGGCATGAACCCAGGTAAGTTCCACGTCTTAAAGTTCACTGAGAAAAGTAATGGTTTCAGTTTACCATATATATATATATATATATATATTTGTTTACGTGGCGTTTGTTTTAAATAAGCAGTATTTTGTTGGTACAACCAAGCATCAGTTCCTCAAAATGAATTAAGTTTGTTCACAAACCAAATAATTAATTTGTTATTTGTGCCAAACAAACATTTCGTTGTTTCAGTATGTCAAACGAATATTTAGTGCAAGCAAACATGTCGTTACAATTTGTCTACAAAACAATTTGTTTACACGGAGAGAAAGGTTTGTTCCAGCCAACATAATATTTGTTTGTATGGGGCAAATAATATACCTACTTTGTTGCCCCAACAAAATATTTTGTTGAGTGAACAAAACTTGAAAAGCAACAAGATTAATTTTGTTCATTTAACAAAATACTCGCCTTAATTATCACAACCTTTGTGTTGGGACAAAAGAAATTGGGTTGTAAACAAAATATTTAGTCGAATAAACTGTATGTATTTCTTTGGCCATTCATTTGGTTGCCTTCTTTTCAAAATACAGCTCGAGAGTTTGTTTGTATTTTTTCGTAACAACTAGGATAGTAACAGCGCTTGTTAATGCTTGATAATATAATAAACCAAGTCAACAGAAAACTAAAAAGTAAAGCTGCAAAACTTGAAATATGTATTTACGCAGGTTGATCGGCATTCGAAATAATTGTATTTAAAAACATTCCTATCGTATAATTTGTCACCTTAGATGAGGTTGCTGGGGCGTAGCGCACCGGTGGATACGAACTAGGTTCGAGCCTCGGTTGGACCTTCAGTTTTTGTTCAGTTAATCGAAACTATAAAATGTACGTAGGGCAATTTAAAAAAAAAAGTTCAACAAAACATTTTCTATTTATTGAATTATAAGTGTTAAGTTAACATTTGTGAATACTGAAATGAGTTCCTTTGCTTTGTTTTTTTTTTTAATGCATTTAAGTGTATGCATTAGTAAAATTGAAAAACATTTACTTGTTGCAGTTTTACTTGATCGACGCGTGAATAAAATGATCAGGCCCATGGCAATGCTAATGTTACATATAGAGGAAGAATAAATAATGCGCATACAAGTAGATCTAAAGCAAAACTTTGAAAAGTGCTCATTTGACCGTGAACATTCTAAACGGAACTTTAAGTGGTGACCTTACCGTCTTATTGGTGAAGTCTCTAGCACGATTCAGTACAGGTTCCTCAAGTACTTTAAATAAAGTATTCATAAATTTACCACATCAGTGTATACGTACAGTGAGAAAGCGTGAATGGTAAATTATTTTCCCATACATCCATGGTAACGTTCCTACATTTGTTTATGAATGAGTCAAATGCGTGGAGAAGTTGCCAACTTTGTATAATGGTGATGCTCAACATTAATATAGGCCTATCTGCAGCCATATTTGTGGTATAATTTCCCAACAGTGTATAGGTTAAAAACTTCCATTACTGTTTAGGAAGTTGATTTGATACAAATGTTTCGAGTACGCTTTGAAAAAGCAGCAGTTTTTAGCTATGTTTGAGTGCCCCGAAATCGTGTTTCTAATGTGTATAATTCATTAAGTAATAGAGGGTGTGTGTTATTTTCGTAGATCAACTACGGTATGGGTTTTTACTGAACCTTAGTGCAAACTTTCGTCCAACAAAGTGATGTCGCCGCTGGTGGTCCGGTTGGATGGAACATGCAACACAACGAGAACACTGCACGCCAGTTCAGAGCCTCGCTCGTAGCGGCGGCGAGGCACTGAATGCGCCAGGCAATGTAGCCTTTATTGCTCACGCACTTCTCAGCCTGAAACGCGACGGTGCATGACGTCCACTGACGCCACTGCAAGACGCTTGGCCGCCTTGGCCTTGCCGTACGTGAGGCCAAGGAGAAACAATGGCTATCTGCCGTTCTGCTGTTGCGAAAAAAAGTCAAGACTAATTGCACAGTTCGCGTTGCTTCACCGCTGAAATATTGTCACTCCCGACAGATAGCGCACGTACAACGCGCTCGGGGCTATTGAGCCAGCAAACGGAGAGGAAAAAAAAACACGAACCTAAGGAGTCTACACAAAAACCATAGACCCAGCGATTTTTCGCGTGTGTCCCAGCATTTTACGTAAGTATATGAAGCGGTTTATTTGCTATTGGCTACTTGAGCGTGCGAGAATCAAGCTTCGTATTTTACTAGCCAATCGGAGCTGGGTTACCTCAAAATCGCGCGTCCACGAATCGTTTCCTGGCAGCTACGACAAAGAACAAGTGATTACACACAAGTGGGAAAGGCGTAGTGGTTCTGTTTGTGTCAGCACATTTAGTTGCCGATCAGCTACGTGACGCTATGTTAACGGGTCTGAGCCTAACGTGATGTGATTCGTTACAACATTCTGCAAAAGATTCCCTATCAGGAAGTTCGTGTCTATGCACTGCTCGGCGAAAGACGTACTGTTGTCGTATCGCTGGTAAGTGNAAGTGGGAAAGGCGTAGCGGTTCTGTTTGTGTCAGCACATTTAGTTGCCGATCAGCTACGTGACGCTATGTTAACGGATCTGAGCCTAACGTGATGTGATTCGTCACAACATTCTGCAAAAGATTCCCTACCAGGAAGTTCGTGTCTATGCACTGCTCGGCGAAAGACGTACTGTTGTCGTATCGCTGGTAAGTGGGTCCATTTTTTCCGTCGAATGCGGCCTGTTTTGGAAGTGCCGCTTCTCCCAAACCTTCCGCGGAGGACGGAAAAACTTTATCAGTTCCCAAAACAAAAGTATTTCTTTCGAAGAATTGGCTGACACCAAGGAACGCGCACGGAACGAGCAGCAGATGTTTGTATACCTCAGACAGCACAGTAGAACTCATATCCTAAATAACCCGGGTTTAATTACAGGCCTGGCCTTCCTGTTTTCGATTACTGTATTGTAGTTCTTTGAACTCATCCAAGGGGAATACCGGAATTTTCCTTAATACACAACAAGACGGATTTATTCACCTTTTCCGATAGTCCGAGCCCGCCTAGAGCTATTACGTTTGACGCTCAGAAGCGCGGGAGAGATGCGACAATGGTTACAATTATAAGCGCATCAAGTGCGTTTCCGCCACTACGTGCAAGGCTCTGAACTGGCTTGTACCTATGGGGCTACCAGGGTTGACACAAACATATGTAGCACAGTTTAATACACGTTCCTATCATAGTTTTGCTCGTCTCAGGATATTATTTCTTAAAGATACGGCAGTCTGAAGAAGTTGTTTAAGACGATACTCGAGCTCTTCAAACTAATGTTTATTGCATGCGAGATATTTAAATAATATCGTTGCGTCCCTCTCTGGGGTATGTTTCCTTTTCGTAGGTAAACATAATGGAGATACATTGAATAGTTTCACCTAAAAAACTATTTCAAACATGCTACTTTAATAATCCCGCTGCGTGCTACGCCATACGTAAAAAAAAAACGCTAAATTTACGCAACCCTATCCTCTCCCACTCTACTTCATTCTTACCCTTCGTATATGCTGGATCCTCAATCCTTAACCTTTCGAGTTACGTTACTTTGTCAGATAATTGCAGGGGTTCCGAAACAAACAACGCAAACTACAGAAAACTTGATAAAAGTCTGCAGAAATATGGAAAATCCACAGTTTATTCCAACAATTTTACTACAAATCACTGGCTCTGGAAATGCACATTAAGCTTTNGAAATATGGAAAATCCACAGTTTATTCCAACAATTTTACTACAAATCACTGGCTCTGGAAATGCACATTAAGCTTTCGCGTCTGTGCTGAAAGGAACGGTATTTGAAGCATCGTACGAAACCTACGTAGACGAGAAGCAGAATATCTTCTACACCTTTCGAAAATAAAACTGAGTCAAATGTATTTTAATACGAGCGTTTTAACTTATTTACCATAAGTTCACAGCCGGAGTGACTGTCGCCTGTTCAAGGTAAAGTGAGCACTTTTTAAATCAACCTTTGAGAAATATCACTGCCCTTACGTCCATATATTTTAACGGGCACAGTGTATAGAATGAGCCCAGTAAAGTTGGCAACGACGGAGGGAAAGTAGTCNTTGCGTCTGTGCTGAAAGGAACGGTATTTGAAGCTTCGTACGAAACCTACGTAGATGAGAAGCAGAATATCTTCTACACCTTTCGAAAATAAAACTGAGTCAAATGTATTTTAATACGAGCGTTTTAACTTATTTACCATAGGTTCACAGCCGGAGTGACTGTCGCCTGTTCAAGGTAAAGTGAGCACTTTTTAAATCAACCTTTGAGAAATATCACTGCCCTTACGTCCATATATTTTAACGGGCACAGTGTATAGAATGAGCCCAGTAAAGTTGGCAACGACGGAGGTAAAGTAGTCCCACGTCTTAACGTTTAATTAAAAGTGTTAGGTATACCTACATGTGTAAATTTTAACATTTTTTTTTCTTGTTTCCTGTATTTTTAATGCGTTACAGTTTCACATGACAGGGGGTATGACTAAAGTGACAAGGCCAGTGGCAATGTTAATTTTATAAATGGTGGAAAAATACAAAATGCGCATACAATTATATCTTAAGCAGGCATTTCAAAAGTGCTCAGTTGACCGTGAACAGTCTTTATCAAGAATGATGCGTCGTGGTTGTACATTTTTATTTTTCGCGTGGCTGCTCAGTTTATAAGGTTGGGGACCTGCCCGCTACATTTCTGGTTCCGTCCTCATCCTCTCTTTCAAATAGCTCCATGTATCAAACACACGATCAAATTTACCGACTCAGTGCATCCACTCGTATCGGACGCACGGAAGGAGAATGAAAGACAACACAAAGCATTCGTTATCTACAGAAGTTCCTTCACGATGACATCGTCCGGAAAAGTCGCTGGAAAGAAACATCTGGCCCCACGATCACCAACAAATAAAGTGTTCCATTGGCGAAGAAAGAAAATAAACAGAGAAATTAGAGACGGAGTAATATTGACATTGCACGGCAAGTTGCGTGACACAGGAACTGCTGGGCCCTTGGGACGCAAGAGGTCAACAAACACGCAACGCACGGGCATTTAGCACTTCCATTATGGGGGGAAAAGAAATCCCACTTGGTGGCGTGTTTTGTTGGGACACCGGCTAACGGTGCGAGGGATTCTGAGTTTGAATCTCGATTAATTCCCGTTTTCAGTAGTTACGGGAGAATTATACCTGCTATTGTCGATTTTAGATATCTTTCGCTACAGACTGAAGTATACAAGTTTTAGAAGTTTTATGAATCGACTGGGTATAGGTCTACGGCATTCCTTGTAGCCTACATTTTCCGAAGTCGGTACTGCGTAGTGTGCAGGCTACTTTTTGCTGTTGTTACCGCCGAAGTCTTCTGCACTAAGTGAACACTTATTATTTCTTGGCAGTTACCAGTCATAAAATAATAAGGGTAGCGATGCTATGGCAATTAAAAAAAATCTGTAGACCATTAATTACACAGTGACTGGCAAAAAAAAAATATTCGCTAAACATTCTAAAATATAATTTATGGGTGATGATAAATTTATGATGTTAGGTACTGATCCCTCTCAGTGTTTAGTGTAGTTCACTCTCTCCCTCCCCCTTACGCGTATTTGTACTTCTGGAGACGACCGGTATAACGCAATACCTATTATTTTTATTTTTTTATTAAAACATGCGAAAACACAGATGCGCCACTGGAGTAAAATAAAAGTAGTTTGCTGCTATTTTTCCTACTTGTAGTCTTATTATCCGTCCAAACCACAAACTACACGGCTGCTTAACTCCTACGAAACGTTTTCAACTCGCTAGTGCGTGTAACAAGTTAACTGTATTTAAATTATAGTTGCGGTACGATTGCGAAGCGTTTCAAACTTCATCACGTAATCATATATTATGTTTATAAACAGCCACAACTTTTAAGAACGAGGTCTGCATTTCACATGAATTCCCGCACAGTCATTTTGTGTTACATTACAGAAGCAAAAAAAGGTCCGCATCTATTAGGCTTTTAGTTATTAGTCAGTTTCGAGCAGGTATACCAGAAATATGTAAAGTTTCCTAATCAGGACAATGTCTCATCTTTAAGTGTACAATCCAGAATTACGTGATATTTAATTCTAATTGAAAAACGTCTCGTCTCCAAGTGTACAGAGTCGACGTACAGAAATATTATTATTTTCGATAAAACCGGTCCTCCTATATTATTTTAGAGAAGCGTACGGAAGTATATTAAACTTTATTAATTTAGGTTTACAAGCGTCTCATTTTTTAGTGTATTAGTAGACTACATGTAGACTACCACTCGTAACTGTTATTTATAAACTCTTTTTTTTTGTTTACGGAATGCCAATTACAAAGTAAATGTGCACAGAAAAATCTAGACGTAAGAGTCAACGCTATGAAGTGATTGAGAGAACATGCAATTTTCTCAATGATTTATTTTGTTTATCTCTATGACGTTCGTATTTACTCCCACGAGGAAATTTCCAGGAAAAGAATGGTTAAAAGCGATGAAGTAGGCCTTTCCATCCCTTAGGCTGCCACGACCAATGACATCTCATGTACCTAACCTATACTGGTAAGACAGGTGGTTGTGTCGACCCCGCCTGAAACCACGTGAATTTTACTTAGATGATAAGAAATGCGGCTTCACGTTGATTACATGCAAAAATTACGTAGGTATACATGTAGAATCATCTTGTACGATAGACACACTGGAATTCAATTCCACGCGTAATCACGTTAAGACTGACGAGTGTTTCTCTGAGCTAGATCAAACAAACGATTTGTCTCGGTTCGGGAGATGGAAATTGCAACATGTGGCGAAATAATAGTATGTATTTAGTACTCCTGTCGCCTTCTGGCGACCTTGGCTACAACAATTGCATGGCTACAACAAGCACAAGCCCGACTCAAGTACTAAGTTAAAACGTTAAATGTCTTGAAAGGTTGAAGTATGTTTGGTGTTTTCATAAATGTTGAAAACACCGAGCGGTATTATTTCCCGATTTCATTTTTCTCTTTAACAGTTCTAAGTTCTATGCAAGAGCAATCAGCATAAGGCTACATTTTTCTGCAAATACATATTTTAAATCTCTATCCACCTGGAAAATTTATTTTCTCCCAATTTTGTGACGTGTAAATGGCAAGAATGAAACTATAATCAATTTTTTTTCACAGATCAATGCAGTTAGATTTTTAAACGTCTTTCAAACTATGATCACACTACTGTGATGAGAGAATGTAATAGTCATTCTTTAAATAAAATAAATGTAAAATTGGGAACGCAAAGTTTGCTTATAATTAAACGTAAAATGTAGACATATACCCAAGACATTAAAAAAATATATTCGAGAAGAAATTAGAATGACAAAATGATTCGCGCACCTGGTCATATTTTTGGAACCGCAATGGAATTAATGACTTCTGAATCTTTCAAGCAAAGCAAGGAAGCACATACATTTGAGGAAGAATCATGCGTAAACTACAATACGGGCTTCGGTTTTTTGTAATGCAATCTGTGAGTGTGCTAAGATGCAGGTAACGTCGCGAGCTGTATTTATTTCATAGACGCCACAACGTTGCTTGCGAAAACGTTGACTAACTGCAGAACTTAATACTGCACAAGTATGCCCTCCAGTTGTACACGCGTGAGTGTGGAAGCCACGAACTTGTTTATGCAGGTATCGCTGGGCAGACAGTGAACGCCTGTGGAAATGTGTTAAATCCCCTATAAGAACGCCCCTAATTAGACCGTGTTCGAATTGGCAATTTTTTTTTAACAAAGTGGCTATGTTGCTTATTATGTATTCACAAATCATGCCTTTGATTGTAATCTGGTATTTTGTAAACAGCAAAATATGAAAAACGACGAATTCACAAAATACGAGTAGACTGCGATTTGAAATCCAAACGACTCATTTCAAAATAAAATAATCCCGAATGTAACGTACAATTTGAATGTTTAGTGACCAAAATCTAATGTTAGAAATCACAGCAATAATGCAATTTTTCTCTCTGCTGTTTTTAAGCATTCGAGTTCATTATATTTATATTTCACAAGTCTACTAAATAGGAAATCCCAAGATATAGATTTGATCAATTCGAGCACAGCCTTAGTTCACGGTAGTACTCCAGTTTTAGAGGAACGTTTAATTTGCCATACTGAGAAGAACTGAACTGGACCAATCGCACGGGAGTGGCAGTAGATAAACAAGTTCGGCAACATAACAAATTAACAGTAATTAGGCATCCTAATCAAGTTCGTAATATTACCACAGGCGCGAAATTTTAATGCAATTGACTATGCAGTTGTTGCAGAACGTGCATCGCCTCGCTTTCAATTATATTTCGACGCCTCCCTTCCAACAACGAAACCTGGAGGAATGTTTGCTGCTATCTTTTACTGCATAGTCGTAAGATGGTGGCTGTGTATAATTTTCTGTCATTAATGTGAAGTGAAACCTATGCATAAATTAAAGAATGACAAAGTTATCTCAATATATATTTTTTTAACAGATGAATAAAAAACTTATACGCGTGTGATTTACTTCCCGCAAAAAAAAAAAAAAAACGAGTAGGTTTCTTAGATTTTGCCAAATGGCATATCAAAATAACGATTTTATTATTTTATGACTACGTAAATAATAAAAACCCATAAGACATTAAATAATTTACACTGAAAAAAATTGCCGCTAAATACTTTAATATAACTATGTAACCAAGCAGAAAAAGGTGTACTGTATTTTCATAACATTTCTGTTTGCCATTCATTAAAATTAATTAGGACAATGCATTGGAGCCTTCCTCATTCAGAATTGTTTAGACTTTTTGGTTTATTAGTTTTGCGTGACGCACATACAGTAAAATTTTTATTTGTCACGCAACTACTGTTTGGCACAAATATAAAATTATAATCCCCCCCCCCCCNCTGGATGGACGCTAATTCACTGTAGACGAGTGTGGAGTGACTTGCAAATACAAACCTGAAAAATTATTCGGTGCCACGTCGGGTCAGACAAAAGGGAGCTTAGAGTTGGATATTTATCTCTCGCCGAAGTGACAACGAAGCGGTGGCTGCTTACGGTTATTTTATTTTATATGAAACTTGCTGTTCATATTTCGTGCGGTGCAGAAATACCTGTTTGTAACACTAAAACCGGTTTTGAAATTCCTTACGGTAACATAAAATGAATTAACAACGTACAGCACACGAGTTTACAATGCCGGTTCTCCATACATGATTTTGACAATCGAAACATAAATTACAAACCTCCACAATTTTAAAACGTGTTACTACAAATTTACTTATACAACTATTCGCTTCAGTTCACAGTAATTACACATCACAAGAGCGTCCGTTTCGTTTCACACCACTGTGTCCTGCACACACAAAGAAACAGGTGGTGCGGCTATTAAAAAACACCTGTTCACACTGACATTTGAAAAAAATAAAACTCACCTCAATCCGTATCCCGGGAAATGTAATCCTTTCCGGTGATGTTGACTTCAACGCACAATATTTTCTTCTTTCCCTCTGGTAGGTTGCGAGTATGAACTTGCCTTCACTGATCCGCATTCAAATGTCACTCACCACTTGGTCAAAAGAACACCGGGCAGAGATGGAGACAGGAAGAAAGAGATGGAGAGAGGTTAACCGCGCTGGCAACACAACCCACTACCGCCGGCCCTGTCCGCCTGCACTGTCACAGGCGCACTGACAGACTGAGAACACTTGCCTGCCCCTCGGCGGCTCGGCAGCTTACAAAACACGGGCCGTGCCGAGCCGAGGTGCGCGGACGACGCGTTTACGTTCTTCTGCGCAGGCCGCGTTCAGCTCGCCCCACTACTCCGCACCGACCGAGCATTCGTGTCGCTGTCCGCGTCCATTGTCTCGCTCGCCGCTTCGCGAAGCTGTTCGTAGCTGTGGTCAGAACACACATCTGCGCACGCTTTCTACACTACTTGACATATGCGTCTCCATGTAAACGGTTGTGCCTATTCTAACTTTAAAAAAAACTATGAAATATTTCAATTTAAATTTTTTTAGTAGGAAATTGAAAGTCGATATTTTGTTGCCAATTTATAAATTTGGTTATTTAAATATGAATGTGGTCTTTGAAAAATGTCTTAAGTCAGCAAAAATCGCTGTTAAGTAGTCCTCTGTTTACAATACCTGTTATTTTGTAAAACTGTGTTTTGAGCAATAACGGCAATGCTGTAAATTTTCTGAAAATATTACCGTATTAAAACCGTTAAGCCACCTCTTAAAATTTTGTGGAAACAGAACACGCGAAACTTGTTTATGCTATTTTCCATCGCGGTTGAAAACTTCCTTACGGCCAGATGTACCCGTAAGGCATTTAATATTGTTTACTAGGGATTGCCCTTAAGCCAGACAGTGGTTTCTCCTGTTTTATTTTTCTTTAATAATACCCAGACGAATGCCATTTTAATATTCCCGTAAGTAAACATACACAACCTTATTTACGCTATAAAGTTGCATCGATCAGAGTCAACAGTATACAGTAACAAATTAAAACAAACACACATACAGTTATTCAAAAACATCCCTTTTTCGATGCATAACTCATAATAGTAGCAGAAAATAGATGAGTCGGTCACAAGGGGATGGGGATAGGAGCCAGGCGCCGGCCGTCATCATGCTCTGTCATTCCGGTCGATCGGTGGCCATCTTGGATCTGCCTGAAATTGACCTTGACCGGTGAACTTAACCGTAACCGTATGCCCGTAATATTTAATGACCTTGAAACAAAAAAAATCGAAAAAAATTGCAGACAAATTATAGAATCCCCAAAATACTATTAAAAAAAAAAATTTAAAAAAATGATATAATGATTTACATGGAGGTCAGGGGTTCGATGACAGGTGGATCGACTAAGCTCTCGACATGATCGGCCCTCGCCATATCAACCACTGTCTATCTTGTCAGCCATACTGGATCCAGGTGAGCTCGACCTTGATCTTGGGTAACCTTAAAAAAAATTCTACAAAAATCTTAGAAAAATTCTAAAAATCCATAAATGTTAAAAAAATTTTGTATAAAATTGTTATTGAAATTTTATTTTAAAGAATTTACATTGCCAGAGGTCCCTCCACCATAACAAATTTTCTTATTGGTTATTTAATCGATCAATACTTGCCTTCGCTAATTAGTCAGCAGGCATCCACTCCCTTCAATCATACTCATTCCATCGCATGCAAGCATTTTGGTTCTTTTCGTTTGTAATTTTTTTTATTTTCAACACCTAGATAGCGCTATTTTCACGATTTACCCACCAGACGAGCTGCTGATTTAGCCACCAGGCGGCAGCCATATTTTTTAAATTTTTTTAAAGTATAGGTGGTGCTGTCGGCGCGCTCCATTTCGGATTCTATTTTAAACACACAGGAGGAATCAATTTCTCGATTTAAACACCAGGCGAGTTGCTAATTCAACCACCGGACGAATTTTTTGTACGCATAACTTTTTATATGCACAGAGAAATCTGTAATTTTCATCCCGTTTGAAAAATAATTTTTACAATTAGCGTATACCTACATGCATGATGCGGGGCTTTGACTACCCACATAATTAATTAAATCTATATTTTTTAAATTAAAAGTTTAAAGTTTTTCATTTTTAAAAATTATTTTTTTATTTAATTAAAAATTGTACATATAGTACAATATCACTTTATACAATACTTTTTAATTACTTTTATTTCATTTCTGTGCATTCTAAATTTTAATTTTACTCTGGCAAATTAGGTCAACATTAAAAACGCAGTTTTTAATTCATAGGCATTTATTTATTCAATTAATTTAATACAGTCGTTCATGCCATCGAAAAAACATTACAATATTCTTCGATATTTATGCATCTCAATATATGCATATAGGTTAAAATATTTTATACAAATCTCTATTCGCACTTGTGTCATACCTGTGCGAAAATATCGTGACATTTATTACACCGACACACTGTGGAGGGCAGGTGATGTAGGTAACTACAGTTTTGACGACATGTACCGAAGTCACATGAAATCTGCTTGTATTAAACCTGGTCGCGAGGTACTGATAAGAAATGCAGGTCTTAGCATGTCTAAGTAAATGGCATGTACGGCTGAACAACTTACTGCACTGTCACATAAATATGACATGTGACAGGGATTCTTGGCACAATGAAAGTTTTCATGGTGCCGTAACCATAGCCGAAAGCAAATGTCTTTTCACAAAAGTGACACTGATTACGACGTATTGGTTCGGGCAAAGACACGGACGAACCTGTTGGAGATGTAGGTGATGGAGCTAAAGAAGCAGGCAACTCCAGAAATGGTGTTATAGGTGCCTCAGCCGAAAAATTTGATGGCTCCATTGAAGATTTCGTAGGTGTCACAGCTGAAGAAATCAATGGCACCATACCAATCTGAAACGATGGTGTTGCAATGGTGGAAGTAGATACTGCTAGTGATATGGGCATTACAGCTGAAGAAGTCGATCGCGCTGGTAAAACAGGAGACATCTCACTTGAAGAAGAAATAGATGACGATAAACCATTGAAGAGGAATATCCATTCCACTTTAACGTAAATGGCCATGGATTGCCTGGCGTAGAAGCTTGTTGAGACGATCCACCTTTCACATTAGCTGTTGTCAAACTAAGCCTTCAGTTGAAACCCCACTGATTATAATATATGCGTATGCAAGCCATACGACATCATAATGACTTCGAACCAATCGTATTACAACATTAATATATTGTTCGGACATCGGCCAATGTGTACCCACCTTCTGTGTTTCAGCATTGGGATGCTTTTCTGCCAATACCACAGTCAAAACAATGTTGGTAGGATGAACAATTTCTTTAACATAATTTTTAATGCAAAAAGCATATATTTAAGTCAGTATAAGAATTTTATTCAATAATATTTGTGTAAACATGTATACTGACATCACAGGCGCATAAACATGGCGGTGTGCGTTTTTCCCGCTCAAAATCGCAACCAATTTAAAAATGCGTTCTTATCGAGTTATACGCAAGTAGATAGGAATGGTATGTTCGAAAACAACGTCGTGACAGGGACACAGGGACACCGAAGCTTGGTAAGGAAATGACAAACCTCATGCGTTTGCATTCCGCTTCGACAATGGCCATCTTGGCAGCCACTGCCAAACTTGGCCAAACTTGGCCACCAAAGACGCCGCCCAGTCGTTATGTCACGCTCTGGCATTCAAGGTGCTGCGGTGACGCAATGGATAGAGCGCAACTCCATGCTCTTGCATTCACACACCGGCGGCGGCTACCAACAGAGACATCTGCCAGGACATAGCTGCGGGGGGCTACCGGACTTCAAGCTCTTGCTTTCCATAGCAAGGGGGTGGTGCCGTGGTGATGCAATGGGTAGAGCGCAACTCAATGCTCTTGCATTCACGCACCGATGGCGGCTCCCAACAGAGATGCCTGCCAGGACATAGCTTAGGGGGGCTACGGGACTTCAAGCTCTTGGATTCCATAGCAAGGGGGTGGTGCCGCGGTGACGCAATGGGTATAGCATAACCCCATGCTCTTGCATTCACGCACCGATGGCGGCTCCCAACAGAGACACCAGCCAGGACATAGCTTCGGGGCCTACAGGACTTCACGATAAATCGTTATGTCATGCTCTGGCATTCAAGGTGCTGTGGTGATGCAATGGATAGAGCACAACTCCATGCTCTTGCATTCAAACACACACACACCGACGGCTCCCAACAGAGACGCCTGCCAGGACATAGCGCCGGGCTATGGGACTTCAGGCTCTCGCATTCCATAGTAAGGGTGCCGCGGTGATGCAATGGGTAAGGCGCAACTCCATGCTCTTTCGTTCACGCACCGCTGGCGGCTCCTAACAGAGACGCCAGCCACGACATAGCCTCTGTCTACGGGACTTTATGCTCTCGCATTCCATAGCAAGGGTGCCGCGGTGACACAATGGGTAGAGCGGAACTTCATGCTCTCGCATTCACAGGGGAGGGGGCAAGTGTGTCCCAAGGGAGACGCCTTACATGGCAAGTTAAATGTCATGTTCTAGCATTCCATTTCAATGGGGGCCGCAGTAACATAGTGGATAGAGTGCATGTTAAAACATCGCGCTCCACCAGTCACAGGGGAAGACAGACGTGTCCCAAGATAGACGCCTGCCTCGGGCTATGGAGGACTTCATGCTCTAGCATTCCATTTCAATGGGTACCACAGTGACAAAAAGGGTAGAGCGCAACTTCATGCTCTTGTATTCACAGGGGAGGAAACAGGCATGTCCCAAGAGAGATGCCTTAGATTGGCAAGTTAAATGTCATGCTCTAGCATTCCATTTCAATGGGCACCGCGGTGACGCAATGGGTAGAATGCAATTTCATGCTCTCGCATTCACAGGGGAGGGAAGACATGTCCCGAGAGAGACGCCTGCCTAAGGCTACGGGACTTCACGCTCTAGCATTCCATTTCAATGGGTGCCAAGGTGACGCAATGGGTATAGCGCATGCTAAAACATCATGCTATCGCATTCACAGGGAGGGCAGACATGTCCCAAGATAGACGCCTGCCTCGGCCTATGGGACTTCACGCTATAGCATTCCATTTCAATGGGTGCTGCGGTGACCCAATGAGTGGACTGCATCTTCATGCTCTCGCATTCACTGGGGAGGGAAGACATGTCCAAAGAGAGACGCCTGCCTAGGGCTACGGGACTTCACACTCTAGCATTCCATTTCAATGGGTGCCAAGGTAACGCAATGGGTATAGCGCATGCTAAAACATCATGCTCTCGCATTCACAGCGGAGGGCAGACGTGTCCCAAGATAGGCGCCTGCCTCAGGCTACAGGAGGACTTCACATTCTTGCATTCCATAGCAAGGGGGGTGGTGCCGCGTTGACACAATGGGTAGAGTGCAACTTCATGATCTCGCATTCACAGGGGAGGGGGCAGGAGTGTCCAAAAGAGAGATGCCTTAGATGGCAAGTTAAATGTCATGCTCTAGCATTCCATGTCAATGGGTGTCGTGGTGATGCAATGGGTAGAGCGCATGTGAAAACTTCATTCTCTTGCATTCACAGGGGAGGGCAGACATGTCTCAAGAGAGACGCCTGCCTCGGGCTACGGGAGGACTTCACATTCTTGCATTCCATAGCAAGGGGGGTGGTGCCGCATTGACACAATGGGTAGAGTGCAACTTCATGCTCTCGCATTCACAGGGGAGGGGGCAGGCTGAAAAGGTATCTGACCTGACCACCATCAAAACAAGGGACGCACTCGATGTCGTGGACGGTAGGCTGTCCGGCACCACAAATGTACTGTCTACCAATATGGAGGCCCAGCTGCAAAAACTGAATGTTTTAGGGGCTAGGATATCGGCCATGGAGAAGAAAATCACTGGTGTGGGGGAGCAAGGTAGCGCGAGAGTTCTAGCAGGCCTCACAGTGTTACTAGATGGGCACCTTAATGTAAAGACCGTTTGCGTGGTAGCCCCGAAGCTGGAATCAAACCTCGTCGCCATGGAAGGCCGTCTGTTCGCCAACACATACGTACTGTATACAAAGCTGGACACCCAGCTGAGCAATGTATCCGGCGATGTAGGGAAACTTGGCAAGTTAGGCGGTGCGTTTGCAGCTATGGCGAAGAAAATTATTGATGTAGGCATTCAAGTTAGCGGTCTCGCCGCGAAACTAGACAGTCTCCTTAATGACAAAGCCTCGAACGATGTGGGCGAGCGAGTTAGAGTTCTTGCCGCGAAACTAGGCAGTCACCTTAATGACACGACCTTGCTGGAATAATAAGTTAGAAGTTAGACGCGAACCCTGGTGCCATCAGTACGATGTCCCTCACCACGACGAAACCTTTTCAGACTTTAACCAATAACATTCTAAGCATAGTGGCAAGCAAGCTGCCTGCTGTGGAAGCACAACAGGTCCCTTACGACCCTTGCTGCAACATTGAGATGTATAGCGACCGAGAGTGTCGACAAGCTGAGTGGTGTGGACGTCAAGCTCACAGCAGTCAAGGCAAAGCTGGAGCAATTCGATATTAAGAGGTTTAAAATCCTGTCTGCGAAACTAGACGACCACCTTAATGCATCAGGGGCAGGTTCGACTATGCTAAACACATTACGTATGCAGCTGGAGAGTGTAGGCAGCTTAGAGACGAATCTCAGCAAAATATTGGAAGAAATGACGAATAAACTTAGTACAAATCTGCTCGGAGAACTCGACATCCGAAATCAAAACTTTGAGTACGATTGGGGTGGCTGCTGTAGCGTAGTGGATAGAGTGTGCATGTAAAAAACACCATGCACTTGCATTCCATTGCTACGAGGTGTCACAGTGATGGAACGGATAGATGACAAGTTAAATGGCACCTACTAGCATTCCATTTCGACAGGGGCCTTGGTAGAGTAGTGGATATAGTACACACTTCGCTATCCTGCATTCATGGGTGGGCGTGTCCCAAGAGAGAGAGAGATGCCCGCCACGCCTCCATGGCATATATATGCTGCAGCCAGGCTGTATGATCAGTCAGTACGCAAAAGAAAGAAGTCATGCAGCATACTTACATACACATACACGCCCATCCACTTCCAAGACACAATTGGCAGGCCGCATCGAGAAAATACGTTTAAATGTGAAGAGACACATGCCAAGGCACTGGGAGCCTGCAGGAGGTGGGATGCAGGCACACACGTTCGACTTACAAGTCCGTCAACGTAAAGTAGTTCTCGCATCCCAAGAGGGGCCGAGGCGATGCAATGGATAGAGCAGCCATGTTAAAATTCATGCTCTTGCATTCACAGGGGAGGGGTGCTGTGGCAGCTGAGTCATGTCCCAAGTGGAAGTATTAAAAAACAAACTCGAATTTGCTTTAAAATAATAATAATAACAATAATATTATTTTATAGCCCCCCCGTCTCGCCGAGAGAGAGAAAAAAAACATGTTTTTATGGTTTGACTGTCACTCCCCCGATGCGAGAGCGATGGAAATATATATATATATATATAAATATATATATACATATTGTGCATGCGAAGCCAGGAGGGTGATCTCAGAGTCTTTCGAAATCCGAGTATACTTAAATTGTTTCATACTGACACATGTCCAGCAAACCTGTCCGTTATATGGCTTGCTTCCACGAGGTCTCATGAGATACTATATGATACAATGCTTAGAAAGGCATTTTGATTGGAAATATATATTAACAAATATGTAAAGTAGTTAGATTAAAAATTATTATTAACGTTCCAGGCATGGACACGTAAGCAACAGCTGCAAGCGGCACACACATGAGTTTCGGAAATATATATATATATATATATATATATATAAAATATGTCAAGTAGTATGATTAAAATTATTAACCCCCCCCTCCAGGCATTGGTGACCTCCTCGAGAAATTGTTGTTCAGCGCGTACAACTCCAGGCAACGAGTGATTTTCCACACATGATGTGCGCAGCTCCACAGAGAAATACGTTTTGTACCGAGGCAACACACACACACTTTAGTGCGAGTGTCGGAAATATTGATATTACGCTGCAGTTAAACTGTGCGCAAAGCCGGCAACTCGCCGAGAAATACATTTCACGTACCATTGTCCAGGCGCCGCCCACCGCCATCAGTACAACATTGCATGCAGGAGAACACGCGGACCCCGACTGCAAGCCGCACACACACACACGTGGACAACTTGTTTATTTTTACATATCATTCTATCAACCTTCTAAACGAAGGACAGCAAGTCTCCATTTGGAGAACACAGAGATGTTTTATTGTTGTGGTGCAATAGGTGCTTAATTCAACATATCGTTTTTTCAAAGGTCTCATCAACACATGCAAACAAAGATTGACAGCATAAGTTACACCAATGGGAAAAAAATATATATTCACTACTAGATATTCCGAACATGTATATGGTTTCTTCTGTTGGGAGTGATTCCATGATCGTTTTAGAAACATATTAATGTAGGTTTCGTTACCCTTGTTAAAATCACTGCGTTCCATCAATGCGACACCTCGTAGCAATGGAGTGCAAGTCCATGGTGTTTTTTTACATGTGCAGTCTATCTGCTACGCTACCGCAGTCGCCAAAATTGTACTCAAAGTTTGGATTTCGTATGTCGAGTTCTTCGAGCAAATTTGTACATCATCCCTTCCAATATCTTGCTGAGATTCGTCTCTAAGCTACCTACGCTCTCCAGCTGCGTCCATCATGTGTTTAGCATAGTCAAACCTGCGCCTGATGCATTAAGGGGGTTGTCTAGTTTTGCGGACAGGATTGTAAACCTCTTAATGTTGAACTGCTCGAGCTTTGTCTTGACTGCTGTGAGCTTGACGTCCACACCACTCAGCTTGTCGACACTCTCGGTCGCTATACGCAGATTATCTCTCAATGTTGCAGCAAGGGTCGTACGGGTCCTGTTGTGCTTTGTGCTTTCACGGCAGGCAGCTTGCTTGCCACTTTGCTTTGCATGTTATTGGTTAAAGTCTGAAAATGTTTCGTCGTTGTGAGGGACATCGTACTGATGGCACCGAGGTTCGCGTCTAACTTCTAACTTATTATTTCAGCAAGGTCGTGTCATTAAGGTGACTGCCTAGTTTTGCGGCAAGAACTATAACTCGCTTGCCCACGTCGTTCGAGGCTTTGTCATTAAGGAAACTGTCTAGTTTCGTGGCGAGACCGCTTACTTGATAGCCTGCATCGTTAATTTTTTTCTCCATAGCTGCAAATGCACCCCCTAACGCGCTGAGTTTTCCTACATCGCCGGATACATTGCTCAGCTGGGTCTCCAGCTTTGAATACAGTACATACGTGTTGGCGACCAGACGTCCTTCCATGGCGACGAGGTTTGATTCCAGCTTCGGGGGTACCACACAAACGGTCTTTACATTAAGGTGCCCATCTAGTAACGCTGTGAGGCCTGCTAGAACTCTCGCGTTACCTTGCTCCCCCACGCGAGTGATTTCCTTCTCCATGGCCGATATCCTAGCCCCTTACACATTCAGTTTGAGTACATCATAGTTCAGTTTTTGCAGCTTGGCCTCAATATTGGTAGACAGTACGTTTGTGGTGCCAGCCAGCCTACCTTCCACAACATCGAGTGCGTCCCCGGTTTTGACGGTGTTCAGGTCGGATACCTTTACAGGCCTGCCCTCTCCCCTGTGAATCCGAGAGCATGAAGTTGCGCTCTACCCATTCCATCATTGCAGCACCATGCCCCTTGCTATGGAATGAAAGAACATGAAGTCTCCCTGTAGCCTGAGGCAGGCATCTCTCTTGAGACACATCTGCCCTCCTCTGTGAATGCAAGAGCATGAAGTTTTAAGATGTCCTCTAACTATTGCATCACCACGACACCCATTGATATGTAATGCTAGAGCATGACATTTAACTTGCAATCTAAGACATCTCTCTTGGGACACACCTGCCCCCTCCCCTGTGAATGCGAGATCATGAAATTGGGCTCTACCCATTTCATCACTGCAGCACCATGCCCCTTGCTATGTAATGCAAGAACATGAAGTCTCCCTGTAGCCCGAGGCAGGCATCTCTATTGAGACACATCTGCCCTCCTCTGTGAATGCAAGAGCATGAAGTTTTAACATGTCCTCTTCCCCATTGCGTCACCATGACACCCATTGACATGGAATGCTAGAGCATGACATTTAACTTGCTATCTAAGGCATCTCTCTTGGGACACACGTGCCCCCTCCCCTGTGAATGCGAGAGCATGAAATTGGGCTCTACCCATTTCATCACTGCAGCAAAACCACCCTTGCTATGGAATGCAAGAACATGAAATCTTCCTGTAGCCCGAGGCAGGCATCTCTCTTGAGGTACGTCTGCCCTTCCCTGTGAATGCAAGAGCATGAAGTTTTAACATATCCTCTACCTATTGCATCACCATGACACCCATTGACATGGAATGCTAAAGCATGACATTTAACTTGCCATCTAAGGCATCTCTCTTGGGACACACCTGCCCTCTCCCCTGTGGATGCGAGAGCATGAAGTTGCGCTCTACCCATTGCATCACCATGGCACCACCCCCCTTGCTATGGAATGCAAGAGCGTGAAGTCTTATAGCCCGAGGCAGGCATCTATCTTGGGACACATATGTCCTCCCCTTTGAATGCAAGAGCATGAAGTTTTAGCATGCGCTCTACCCATTGCATCACCGTGGCACCCATTGAAATGGAATGATAGAGCATGAAGTCCCATAGCTTGAGGCAGGCATCTCACTCGGGACACGTCTGCCCTTCCCTGTGATGCGAGAGCATGAAGTTGCGTTCTACCCACTGCAATAGCGTGGCACCCATTGAAATGGAATGCTAGAGCATGAAGTCCTATAGTATGAGGCAGTCATCACTCTTGGGACATGTCTGCCATCCCCTGTGAATGCCAGAGCATGAAGTTTTAGCATGTTCTCTACCCATGTCGTGCCACCGCGGCACCCATTGAAATAGATTGCTAGAGCGTGACATTTAACTTTCCATCTAAGGTATCTCTCTTGGGACATGCTTGCCCCCACCCCTGTGAATGCAAGAACATGAAGTTGCGCACTACCCATTGATTCACCACGCCACCCATATAAATGGAATGATAGAGCGTGAAGTCCCATACCCCAAGGCAGGCGTCTATCTTGAGACACGTCTGCCCTCCCCTGTCAATGCGAGAGCATGATGTTTTAGCATGCGCTCTACCCATTGCATCATTGTAGCACCCATTGAAATGGAATGCTAGATCGTGAAGTCCCGTAGCTTGAGGCAGGCATCTCTCTCGGGTCATGCCTGCCCTCCCCTGTGAATGCGAGAGCATGAAGTTGAGGTCTACCGATTGCACTACCGCAGCACCCATTGAAATGGAATGCTAGAGTGTGAAGTCCCGTAGTCCGAGGCCGGCATCTCTCTTGGGACTCATCTGCCCTCCCCTGTTATTGCGAGAGCATGAAGTTGTGCTCTACCCATTGTGTCACCGCAGCACCCATTGAAATGGAATGCTAGAGCATGAAGTCCCGTAGCTTGAGGCAGGCATCTGACTCGGGACACATCTGCCCTCCCCTGTGAATGCGAGAGCATGAAGTAGCGGTCTACCCATTGCGTTACCGCGCCACCCATTGAAATTGAATGCTAGAATGTAAAGTCCCGTAGCTTGAGGCAGGCATCTGACTCGGGACACGTCTGCCCTCCCCTGTGAATTAGAGAGCATGAAGTTGCTCTCTACCCACTGCATCACCGCGGCACCCATTGCAAGGGAATGATAGAGCGTGAAGTCCCGTAACCCAAGGCAGGCGTCTATCTTAGGACACGTCTGACCTCCCCTATGAATGCGAGAGCATGACGTTTTAGCATGCACTCTACCCTTTGCATCACCGTGGCACCCTTGCTATGGAATGCGAGAGCTCGAAGTCCCGTAGCCCGAGGCTATATCTTGGCTGGCGTCTCTGTTAGGAGCCGCCGTTCGGTGCGTGAACCCAAGAACATGGAATTGCGCTCTATCCATTGCATCACCGTGGCACCTTGAATGCCAGAGCGTGACATAATGACTGGTCAGCATTTTTGGTGGCAAGTTTCTGCAAATTTTTGCTCTGGCTACCAAGATGGCCGCCGTCCAAGCGGAATGCAAACGGATGAGGTTTGTAATTTCCTTACCAAGCTTCGGTGTCCCTGTGTCCCTGTCATGATGCTGTGTTCGAACATACCATTCCTAGCTACTTACGCATAAAAAAAAAAAGGACCACAGCGCGAGTCTTAAAATTTATCATTATATCACATGGTAGGCAGAGAAAAGGGAGGAAAAATCACTATTATGTAACATGTTCTTATAGCAGCTCCAATTTTTTGCAGTTTTCTACAACTACATACGTAAATACTCTGTCACTAATCCTTCTAACTCCGCCTGCCATGGGCCACGGTGGATGAGCGGTTATCCTGTCCGCCTCCCACCGAGGCGAACCGGGTTCAATCCCCGGTAGGGTCACTCCCAGATCTTAGCATGTGGGAATCGGGCCGGATGATGCCGCTGTTTGGTGGGTTTTCTCGGGGATCTCCCGTTTACCCCACCCTTTCATACCGGTGGTGCTCAATACGCACCTCAATCACCCTCATCGGCTCTCAAGACCTCGCTGTTAAGAGTCGCCCAAACCTCTTCATTCACTCCACCTGCCAATTTTCCTTTACAAATAGTCTTGTCCCATTTCTTTTCTTTAAAATTTTTCCAACCGTTATAGAGTGAAAGCTCTAGTAGAGATTATAGATACATAGCTTTTCGTGTATTTGCACTTCAGTCATAACGTCTACAGTCTCATACCTCTCTGTGTACTTGTATGCGAGGTCCCTAAGTACAGCTTTTGTCGTTTTGAATTTTTGCCCGACCGATGATAATTTTTTTTTTTTCATTTCCACGAGTACTGATTTTTTTTTCGACCACAAATTTTCTAGGCCTGTGCGTCTACACTGTGCCGATGAAATTGCTACCTGTTGACTGCCAGATGATTTTGTTGAAATGTTGTTAACGGCTGTTCACGGTAAACTGGTTCAGAGATAGATTGTTATTAAAAGAGTGATTCATTTTTTAAATGTAAATAAAGAATTTACTGTTTCTAAGATCAAAATATGAATTCATATTTTACTTGTCACAGAAAACTGTCATAGTTTCAGAGAAATATTTTGACTCAAAGAGCTGTTCATTTACTTTTTCTGATATCAAATTGTGAATTCGTATTTTACTTGTCACAAAAAAATGTCACAGGTTCAGAGAAATTTAATTAATAAAGAGCTATTCATTTTTTAAAATGTCAATAAAGAATTGATTGCTTCGAAGAGCATAACTTTAATTGCTTGTTATTATAGCACACAACAAATGTTTATTCTCCTTTCCATATCCTGACGTTGAAAGATTTTACATGACGTGTTAAAGATATGAAAATAACGCGTATTTAGTTTCTCTTGAACAGAGTATATACGTATGTTGTCACTTTATATTCTCCAAAATATTAACTTTAGAAGTTAATAGTAACACCATATTTTTTCATATAAAAAGTATACTTGAAGTTATTTTGAATTATAGCATATTACAAAAAAAAAAATTCAAAATTTTACAAACTTATTTTTCAAATCAGTTACGTTTACAATACTTTCATGCTATAATACTATGATTTTTAAAATACGTACATTACTCTATCACATATTTTACATTCTATAAAAGAAATACAATTATTTTCTTTTAAATTATGACAGCTACTCTGTAGTGCAGTTAGTTGCAGATCTACTAAGAAAGTGAGTTCGAGTAAAACATACAGAAAATTATATATTTTTTCATAAATTGCGTGAACGACCAGATGACAATTTTATTAATCGTTCACAAGTTCACAAAATATTATTCCTTTTCAATTACATTTTCATTGGTTTTACACATAACCATTCCTTTAAAATGCCATTGAGTAGTTATAAACAGTTGTTTCAAACACAGGTTCGCTGCAGGGAGCCGGGAGCCACCGAACCTTGATCATGCTCTTGCATTCCACCACCATGGCGGCCATTTTGGCAGCCACCTCATGCTTTTGCCATCCTCCACCATCTTGGCAGCAAATGCACCACCATATTGTTTTGAAAATTATGGCAACCGCCATTTTGTTTTTCAAAAATTTCCTAAAAATGTTTTGAAAACTTTATTCTTTATTGAAATTTCTTTTTTTTTTTGTGACCCTAGGGCCATGGTGCCCATATTGGATGGTGCCTACACACCCTCCCTCCGTCGAGCCCCCTCTAGTCATTAAATCGCCCGAAGGGGAAATATTATGTCACAAACATACCACAGCGGCCATATATGTTTTTATGGCTCCCTGTGATGAACCCTACTTGTCATTAAATCGCCCGAGGCTACGGGCGGTGTTATTTATCAGGTTTATATAATTATTCATATGAAATTAATAAATATCTTTACATTATATTACACCATGAGATCTATATTTTCTCAGGCATGCACGATGTATATTGAAGCATGGACATGGTTTTTTCCACAGTAAAAATAAGTATAAAATTTTTTTATTATTTAATAGCACTTAATACTTTGTCTTATCAGGTTTATATAATTATTCATATGAAATTATTAAAATATCTTTGCAGGATATTACACTATGAGATCTATATTTTCTAAGGCGTACATGATGTATATTCAAGCATGAACTTGGTTTTTTTCCACAGTAAAATAAGTATTTAAAGAAATTGATTCTTAAATAGCACTTAATATTTTGTCTTAGGTTAATGTAATGGATATTGAAGCACACTTGTATAGTATGTGTTGGTTGGTGCATGTGTATAACTTTTACAGTATGTCAGGTTTATATAATTATTCATATGAAATTATTTAATATCTTTGCATTATATAACACCATGAGATCTATATTTTCTCAGGCGTACATTATGTATATTGAAGCATTAACTTGTTCTTCTTTACAGGTTTGTATAATGTATGATAACAATGAAACGAATTCTTCAAATGTGAAATTAATTGGAAGTAATACCTTAGAAATAATACACGCAGATGTCATTCGTAAATTTTTAATTTATATGTAAAATAAATTTATTAAAATAATTTTCCAATACTTTTTATTTAACGTAGTTTTTTGGAACTGTAATGAATTTTATTTTGCGGATAGTAAATAAAAATTAATTACTAACATATTTTTTAAAAAGTTATTATACTTGGAATAATTTTCCTAAGTATCACAAGTTACCTTCACTTACCATTTGCTGCTGCATCGTCCTCTCGTTTACCATTTGCAAGACTTTAACCATGCAGACGGACCCCGGACTTGGAACCGGCTGCTCACTATTCCTACAACACTATCAATATATATATATATATATGTGACATCATAGGTATAGTGAACAGGTATGTTGCGAAGCAGCAGGAGACAACAATTGAAGCGAATGCTTCAGCAATGGGAAAAAACAGAATACGGATGGACACTACAGTATGATATCAACGACACGATGTGTGATGCCAACACAGTGCGATGGTGGGATTAAGATAATAGCCAAAATGTACATTGATATGACATATGTGGTAGTATGGTTGGAAACCACACACATGACAAATAAAGTAGAATGCTATAACCTAGCATGCAGAAAGGGGAAAAACGCACATATGCTTGACAAGCAGTTGCTGACGATGACTCTACACATATGTGTGGTATGAAATTGAATAAAAAGCGAGTGTGTGTAATTGAAAAACACACATGAAAAAGAGAGAGGTACAATAACACAGTAGTGTGAGCTACAGAATAATACTTGCAAATGCACAACAAGTTGAAACCGTGCACCCATTAGCATGAAATATATGTGGGAAAAAAGGAACGCATGAATGGTTTACCTGGCAAGACTACTTGCATGTGCTCCAGTATACCTCCAAGAAAAAGACATGTACAGGACGTGCTGGTAACATGCCAGGCAAGTAAGATGAGCGCTTGCATGTGCTCCAGGGTGTAACCACCCAGTATAACTGGCAAGGAGAAGATTGCAACTCTTGCATGAGCTACAGTACACTGAATCAGACTGCATGGGCCAATAAAAATAATACCTGGCAAGCCATCCGGTCTTGCATGGGCTACAGTATACTGCAGGAATAAAAAACAGATAAACAAGCTGTCAATGTTAGGGGCTTGGCTCTTGAACGAGCTATAGTAGACTATCAGTCAGCATACCTGGCAAGCCTGCAACACGCTTGCACGTGCTACAGCATGCTTATCGAGAAATATGGCTACCAAAACCCTCGACAATGTATGTGACAAGCGGAATACGACGACACCTGTAAGTGCTCCCGTACATGCCGGGAGAAAAACACTCTCTCTGGCGACATGCATAACTATGTAGGCCTGGCCCAGAGATGAATTTCTTATTAGGCCTGATAACCATAGGGGACGGTATGTATGCCATCATCCAGGACTTTCCGCTTATCGTCCATCCACGAAAGAGCCAGTTTGTTGGTTTGCTCTGTGTAAACTTCATGGTGGTACGACCTAATACCTGCAACCTGCACTCTCATGCAGCACTGGGCCAAAAGATGCGCCGATAATCGTCAAATGTTATCGTCTTTTCAACTACGCACCCTTGCATCCCCTTGGTGCGTTTCCCTACCATATTCGGGCAGCGGTACGCATACAGTTTCGCCCTCAACCCGACAAACTCAATCATCTCTTTACCCGCACACTCATCCTTGAACTTCCCAATCACCTTAGAATTGGTTGGCGAGTAACAAAGATGAGTGGTCGGGTAGCCGCTGTTGTCGAACTCCGACATGAGCGTCGGGTTTATGGCGAGTTCACTGTAAAAATCAGGGCAGGCGATCTCCATTACAAAGCTATCAGTATCCATGTAAAGGAGGTTTACACTGCCCCCATACCGCGCTCTCATTACATCGTAGTAAAATCTATACATGAGTGTCTTTGACAAGTCGAGTACAGCAAACCCAGTGTATATGGTCTTGTCATACACAATGCTCTCTTGGCATAATTTGACTAGGAACAATGTCTCATCGTAAATAGTCCTGCATTTAAATGCAGGCCTTGTGATGAGCTTCTTTGCCCGAACATTTCTACACACGAGTTCCATATGCTGTCGTTTGCACTTATTCTCCATAAGTTTGTCGTACATTGCATTATTCATTAACTTGTAAAAGTCCTTCTCGAAAGCGTTCGTGGCCGCCTGACGTTTGTCGGGATTCATTTCTATCTAAGGCTTCAGCCACGGCTTCTGTAGGAATTTAAGGACTCGGTGAACAGCCTTCAGCCGTAACCCATGACCCAATGCCTGCTTCAAAGTAATGTAATGCATGATATAATGAAGCTTGCTCTCCAGAGTCGTCATGAGTTTCGTTTGTTTGGACCCTGGGGGGCACTCGTTCACTGGCAAGAATGGAAGATCCATATGCTCTTTGTGAAGAGCGCAAGGGTATTCTATGTCTATCTCCAGTATGTAGCCGACATATCCGTTGTCTGGCACACTCATCACATCGATGTTCGTGCTGGTCCATTCAAAACGGCCGTAAGGCAGCGGCAGAGACATTACCCACCCATATAAGTTATTATAATCTACATACTGCAGGTAGGTAGGTGGCTTGTTGGCATCATAGGTGTCTGGTATATGCCTATTGTTAGCAACCATGTGCTGCTTAACAAATTTAGCTACCCCTCCCTGGATACCAGCCTCAAAAGCAGGTGCATATCATAGTCGCTAAGCAAGTCTAATTCCACCTGCATCTTGTGCAACATTGCGTCAAACGAGAACTCGGGAGCGCTAACATAGCGCACACAGTCGAGGTTGTATGTAAGTAGACAGAGCCTCCGGAAATTCTGGAAGACGTCGCACAGGATCAGCACGTCCATCTTCAAGTAGAGCTCAGAATAGTCCCGGAGGGTACGGCAGCCGAACACAGACCAGATGGTTTGTGCGTGCTGGTAGTCCTCGGCACTGACGTTCCACCCAGTAAGCCTATTATAGACTGACTCTATAGCAGGTAACCACAGCTGGGCGAGCTTCTCCCATGAGCTAACATAATGGTAGGGGAAGACGCCTTTCTGGGTTACCATCTCTAGCTCGCGCTCTACTGTGAAGAAGCGAGATGTTGTGTGGAATTCACCGGACGGCAGATTCTCAGCGAGCATTGCTAGACTGGCATACATGAACCTCTACATATCGATGAACTGTATAGTGAACTTGTCGCCCAAACTCTTACTGAAGGTGATGAGTTTCTCCTCGCTATGTGGAATAATAAATATGTCCTGGGAATCATAGCCAAGCTGCTTAATAATGAAATTGGCATCGTACATTAAGTTATGGAAGAGTATCGGCAGTCTCTGGGGGCGGAACGAAGCTTATTGCAGTTATTACATGACACCCTGATAAAACTGCCGGTAAAATGATCATGGTCATGAACCTTTTGGTTGTTGTTGGTGGTAAACATGCCAGAACAGTGGCAGCAGGTAGCTGCTAGAGCATAGCCAGCCTGTTCCTCATGCGTCAGTGCTCGCATAGGTTCAGACTGGCTATATATGTTTTTAATCAGGAAACCTATCCTAACCACTTCTGCGATAAAGTGTTTCGATGCACCTTCGCCCATGTAAACAGTTACACCCGGGGGTATGCTGGTGTTCTTATAGGTGGGAATAATTGAATTATCAACCTTAATGTATATACCATATGAATAGGGTTGGTGTTTTTTGGTACCTATATGTGTAGGACGTGTCCGGGTTCAGCTGACACATTTGCACAGGCACCAGCATTGCCTCGAAGTCTGCATATACTATGATAGGTACCTTATTACCGTTCTGGTAATTTTTGAACTTGGGCACAGGCGGCTTGCCGCACCTGTCCGGCTGTGGCATGTCGGCGCAAACAGCAGTATGGTTATTGCAATACCTCCTGGTCTCAGCCAGAGTTTCGGTACCCATCAGCCCTGTCACACATTGTTGATTATCATATGTCTTGAAACAATGTTTACAGATATCAACATGATCAGGATGTGACATCACCTGGAAGCATACCAGTCCTGAGAAATAAGACACATAACAATAATGCGAGTTCTCATCCTCTGCTGTGGGGAGCAGCAGCAAATCAAAGTGCTGGGCCAGGCCTACATCTGTCACCCGCATCAGCACTATTTTCGTATTATCATCATTGTGTGAGTAGATGTTAATGCTAACCCCCGGATTTGCTCTCTCAAAAGCCGGTATTTGACGTAGAGGGGTGGGGAAATCTAGGTCGAAAAATCGAAGCGCGCCTTCAGCCTGGTGTAACGCTGGTTGACGCATTGTGGATTCCGCCCCTCTACAAAACATGCTAGTATCGCCCAATAAAAACACTGGTGGTCGTCGCTGCTGTGTGGGTTGATAACAGCCTTTTCTCAGCAAAACCTGCAGGCTACGGGATATACGAGGAGACTCTAAGAGGGTCGAGCTTTTTGACGTGTAACTGGACTCGTTTCACAGCAGTAAGAGTCCAGCTGCTACCCTTCCCCATATAGTCAGTCTCCTCCACGCAAATCTTGGCAATGGCAGCCGACACAGCTGCCTCTAAATGAGCCACATTAAAAAGAGGCACTTTTTTCAATTCAACCAAAAAGACTGTAATTTTATATCAACAAAAGTACAAAACGTTTGTGATACATGGAAGGTGCGGTTCTGGTTTACCATACACACACTTGTGAAATATATTTAACTTGACTGCCCCCTGCATCTCGATTTCCTGCTCTAGTTGGGTAATTATATTAGGTTTCATCGCCTCGAGGTAGTCGCAAATGTCTATGGCTATCCTCGAGGTATTCTCGACAACGTAAGTTTTCATTGCACCTCTAAATGCGCTTTCAACATCTACAAACCCATATGTGTTTCTCGCAAGAGGTTGATGTGGCAGCACCAGTACACTTTGCGATTTGCGCACGAAGCCTATTGGTCCTGGTAAACTGCCTGCTGCATTTCCCACATACCCGTGATGGAGCAGCAGGGTTCGCCCAACACATACATTCATGGCATCGATCTTGACAAGACTGTGCAAAGCCCTCATTACAGAACTACAGTTGAGCGAAGCGGCGTGCCTGATAAGTCCTGTACATATCACACTATGTTCGACAAGCTTGTCTGTGAGGTTGAAGGGACGACTACACCTATCGCAAAAATGTGAGGCAGACTGCCAGAATGGATTTAGAGAGCAATTGCGCTCGTGACGCAATCCATTCTGGCGGATTGTAAACACCCGATCACAAAAACCACACTGTAGTGCGGGTCTGCATATAAAGGGAATGGTAGGGGGATTAAGCAACACAGCGGAGGATGGAACCAATGCAGATGAACTAGGCAATGCTGGTGAACTAGGTGGCAATTCCATTGCAGTAGTATATGTATAAATATATACAAATATATACTACTATGTATACAAATATGTATACTAATATGTCAATTCAGGTACATGGCAGGCAGCCCAGACCAGGAGGTATCTTACGAGATAACAAATGTATGTAAATAATAATATAATTAAACTAAATCGCAAAGTGTTTCACCAGGGCTCGAACCCAGGAGTGACATTATATTTAAATAGAATGAAACACGTTCCCCGGGAAAGACATGCTTTGTATGGTAACAGCAGAGACTATCTGCATGTCAATACGAAATGGATTAGCTGTAAGGACCAGCAAGAGACTATATGGCACCTGAACAACTATATGTCTACATAGCTATACGGTACACAGAAACATGTTAAAAATGCTACAAGTTGTAAATACCTATACGCAGACCTAACGCCAACACAAGCACAGAAATATGCTAACATGTGAAATAAACAATTAATGTCTGCTGGGAAGCGGTGTGTGTGAACACAATACCATTATGTTAAAAGTTATAACCGAGGACGAACTGCACTATGTTTCTTTAATACTAAACGTCTTCACAAATCCCTATAATACTCACCAAAAGACGAAACACACTTACCTCTACAGATGAGTGAAGTTGTATAGAGTATCGGCTATCAGCCTGATACTGACCCGCAGGTGTACAGAGAATACACACGCACAGCACTGCTGGTATTATAGATGAAACCGTGAGGACCCTGGACATGTAGAAAGACACGTAGAGATCAGCAGTCCAAACAAGATTAATTGTGTATGAATATAGGAGGGAGTATTAATACAAATTCCCAAACAAGAGTGGTCATTTTAGGATGCTAATAACAAGTGCCATCTAATGCTAACATAACTACGGTAGGAGAGTCGACTCCTCCTCATTGCCAGCCTATAATCATACCCTCCAAGGCTAATGGTACCCTAGAGAACCCATTCTCCCCTGAGAATGTGTACTGGCACACACAGAGGGCTGTCTTTGCTGGTACAATAGTTAATATTTTTACAAGCAGCAGTATACTATTTTTACACTATGTACACACTATCAACTAAGGCATACTTGTAATGTACTCCATCATGTGGTGTCTTTACAAAGATATATCATTGCAGTAGTGAACTGTTTATTGGTGTGCTTTTAATATACTAACACATTTAGTTTGGGCTGTGTGTGATTGTTATCCAATTGAAATAAGAACGCTGTGAATTTGATGACATACATATATATTACAATATATATTATACATTGTTTTTGCAGCATACTCTCACACAAGCAGTACATCAAGATAGGCATTAACAAGTTATATACATATATGTACATCGACAATCTCACAAGCAATAAATACATTATACATGGAGATAGGCATTAACAATTAATACAGAATATATTCTCTTACATAAGCATTACATCAATATAGCAATTAACTATAAACATATACAATTAAAACATTTTTTTTTCACTATACTTTTGCAAGCAGAGTAGTGAATAGTTGCAGCAGTAATGTCTTTCTATCAGCAACTGTTAATTTACACACATCCTAAAGCGATGAATTGCCACAATTCAGACATGTTGTGACCGGCAACGTCGTCTTCTTACATGATGTTCTGCGATGAGGCGTCGCCATGGACTTGGTAGTGGCAGGCTTCTTATATTTGAAAGCAGCCAGCTTGTCCTCCTCCTTAGTAATGTCAATCACGGCAACGTCGACAGCAGCAGCAGAGTTGGAAGGTTCAGCCAGCACCAAAGGCTCTTGAGGAACGTAAACTCTTATCGCATCTTGCAATAAAGCGTGACTTATAACTTCGTCTAGACCCCATGCAAGGGGAGTGTCTGTTCGCATATAGTTAGCAATACATATTCCCAGAATATTACATACGACCATCTGCAGACATCGCTCGTACGACGTTGGGTTGTGGACAAGCAGTCAATGTGCTATACCGTCACACTGTTCGCTGTACGTTCTTGGCTCGTCAGTAGTCTCGCCATCACTGACATACCTTATGTTGCTGTTACCAGGAGTTACACTGCTGTAGGCTGTCTCTGGACGAAATGGCACGTTCATCTTGAGCTCACTGGTGTCGACTGGCCGGGTAGACACAGATTATGTAGCGGTCGTACTCTACGGTGACATAGCATCAGTGGTTCTTGAACAATAATAGTTTTATACGCGAATACATGTTGTACATTATCTTGCAACATTTACACTTGCTATGACATATTATTTCGCCCTCTGCCGTCGTACTGCCGATGTCTGCTTCAATGCTCATGTGACGCAAGCTTCACATATACATAGTTTCAATTGAAGACACAACATACCTTAGCAGTGCAGGGTAGAATGTATGTGGTACCACATTCTTCCAGTGTGCTCATATGTATGTGGCCTGTACATTCTTCGGTCCAGCGGTAAGTTGATCCAGTATCAACTTCTCGGAAGGTAAATTTCACCTTCTTGTTCTCATCGCATAGTTCTGTAATGTCTTCACATTCCGTATGTACTGCGAGAATAAGTCCATTTTCAGGTAGCTCGCTCTTGGGCCGGAGATTGTAGATGGCACACTGGTCGGACTAGTAGCAGGGTAAAATTTCATAATAGAAATTATCACAAGTGTCGTGATAGCCCTAAAAATGATGTTCAGAGTCACATATTTGTACTTGCTCGTGTCCTAGTGGTTTAAACACAACTCTTCTATATCCAATAAAGTAACNGCTCTGGTTTAAACACAACTCTTCTATATCCAATAAAGTAACTCATGTACATGTTCATGCCTCCTGGCAGAAATGCCACGCAGACACGTATGTTAAACATGTTGTTAGTTCTCTTCTCAACGAAATATTACTGCAGCTCTACATGTTGCTCTTCTTATACTGCAGACAGGTATGCCTCACACGTTGACGGCGAACACATTGTATTCCACATAATTTTACCTCTGTTCATGTAGGTTGTATGATGGTCGCCAGTACAGCTTTCGGTCCAGCGGGTAATTACACTACCAGTGTTGGCATTGCAAAGTTCATATGTATTTGCACGAGTAAACCACACCTGATGCATGTACTCTTCGCATGCCTGTGTTAACATAGTACAGAGTGAGCAAGGCAGCTTCAGTTCAGGTCTTAGGTAATATACGGCACATGTCATTACATTACATGGTACTGAGAGAAAAAAATTGATCTTATTGGTACGGAATGTCCAGTGTTCAAGGCTGTTGCACGATTCTGCCTGCGATAGTTGGCCGGGCTGTTTGAAATGTACACACCTGTATCATACAGTAACATCACCCTCATATGCAACTAGTGGGTTGAAGTACATGTTACGCATGTAATAAACTACCAACCCATGTTAGCCATTACGAAAATTCTACAGTATGCATTGACCTCCCATTGTCACTAGACTTGATGCTGCCATAGCTGAATCGTACTGTTGCACTATTAGGTCTGAACATGTCGCCATCTGATATGAGTTGGGCATAGTGTGTAGGCAGTCATATACACATCTCATCATCTAACATACATGTTATACATTTACTGTATGCTGACTCTGTGCGACGAAAATCTGATGCTGTGTATACCTTGTCGATGACGAGCTCTGACAGAGGCCTATATGGTGCAGTCCCGTTCAGCTTGGCGATTAGACATTCCATGATGAGCTGCGGATCACTACTATAATTCTTTGCCTCGATATATGAGCTGTTTATAATGGCCGGCGGTGTTTTTTTGACCTTCGATTCTCTCTTAACCTTCTAAACGACGGGCACCCACACACGGTTTGTATATAGCAGATTTTTATTTTATTGCTACAATAATTGCTTATATGACTCTTTTGCTCCAGCCCAGCCACAAATACTGTACCATTCCTACTTAGCCCAGCGACAAGTACATTGAATACTTTCTCGTATTCTTAATCGCCCTCACACCAATTGAGGCCGTGGTATCGTTTTTCCAGCCACATGTTCGTTTATTTGCTTTTCACGTCCAGCACACGCAATGGACACGGAGGTCTAAATGTATACGTCTCTATGTGGCCGTCATCGTATGCTATGCAGATATGCTTAATAATAAAACCCTACTGCAAGACGCATCCCTGAATGTTTGCATACATTATGTCGGTTGTAGAGAGAATGTACTATAGTTGTAATCTACATTAGTATTTTAACTACTCTGTCGCACACATTATACGTAACCAGTATATCGTGAAGTATTAAGGTGTAGGCCTGGGTGAAGGGCGGAAAATTCTCCGAAGCATTAATTAAAATCCATCAGTCTACAATGCAGGATTTTAAGCGATCGGCTTGTTTGCTAACGTTGAACACTAGTAGGGGTACTGTGTTCATGAACTTGTTCGGGTGGAGAATGGGGGCTTGCATTTGGCCATAGTAGAAACTCTGGAATTCTGTGTACATTTGGTATGGTACCATATATATGCTGTTCGTGAAATCGACATTTAAATCACCATATTAGTATGCTTCAGAATTTAGGTAAACCTTAACATGGTCGAATGTCGAACAGTCCTTATTAATTATGTTTCGTTTATCTGACTCAAATGCTACAACTATATATATTGGTTTCTCACTTGTAAAACTAACTTTCATGTTATAATAAACGCTTACAGCACTCAGTATGTTAGGATATGTTTCTAAACTCAAAGTACGAAACGCCATATCTACATTCCTTCCCTTTTCTGCATATTTCAAAAATTTTACAAGTTCCGACATGTTCACTTGTATGTGTGGCAGTAAATAGTCAATAGAACCTATTGGAAGTGCAGCTGCTTCTGTACCTTTGTCCTGGAGTGCATTAGTTTGAGAGTTGTCGATTTGCATAACTATCTCCTGCTTGGAATTAATAATCACATGCCTATAGTCTTCCGCGAACCCTAACATCATAGCGAGGGGAATATACACTTCAAATTTATCGTTGGCATAGACAGGAAACTTAAAGCCTTCTTCGATTCCCCAGCCAGCCATTTTGGAGGCCGGCATTTGGTTATGCGTTAATGAAAGGTAATTCTTTATGGTTGATATGATTCTAAAATCATGAGTGGCATCTACTTCGCACCTGTTCAATTCATAGGATATTATTTTAATAATGTGAATAATACCATTTCTAATGATTTTAGTTGTTGTTGGCAGTGTGTTACCTGCCCTCGTCAGCGTTCCTCGGAAGCGCAAATACGAATTACACTGTGCAGTGTAAATATCTTGGTTTTGTATGGGAATCCGCACCTCGTACGAGGCTATGTACGGACCTAGCTGGTAGGGCGAATTAGTGTGGATTTACGCCTTGGTGATTGCCTCTTCGAAACCGACCGGCTCGCCTATGTTTAAGATTTCCACTTCCATATTTACTCCTGACTGTTAAACTTAATTGTGCAAGGAAACGAACGTTTTCAGACGTTAGCGGACTGCGTGCCTGCATCGTACTGACTTTAGGTGTGATGCAATTAGTCCCTTTTATTACTTTCATATGCTTAATTTTCAGCCCCATCATCGCTCATGAGTTTAAATCCCGGCGGGATGTTTGCAGAGAATGCATGTAATTTCTGGCTTGGTTTACCGTTGAGATACGAGCCGCTAACTAAGTTACAGTTTATTCTTAAACATTCATGGGAAAAATTTTTACCGACAGGGTAGATACATGGGTTTTATTTGCCTCGCATTTTGCGTTTTGTAGTCCCAGCAGCATGGTGGTGAGAGCATCGTTTTGTGTATAGTCTAACTGTGCTGTACAGCGCATCTCTCTGTGCAGAGTATTAGAATTTCCACGCAACACTAAAGTCGCATCCGGTCCCAGCTCATGTTTAAGATATTCGCCAATATCTTCAATCTTGCACGAACCAGTAGGTATGCATACCTCACCTCTTTTACCATCTACCTTTACATATCGAAACATACAATTATGTTCATCAATGTTTTGGTACTGAAAAATATGTTTGAAAATCTATCATGGCAATTGAACACGCGCCTGCCAGGCTTAGCAGTGGAAAAATGTACTGATCGTAATTCCGAGTTATTACACATCACAATCAAGGTGATTGACATGGCTGCCACCTTACTAGTATTGTGTTGGTTTTAAGTAACATGGAAACATAAGCATAAGTGACCACATTTCCAGTCCCGCAGTCGCTGCTCTGTCTCGTGGTTATAATAAATTGTAGCACTGTAAAAATATCCTTCAATTCGGGCGGGGCCCTCAAGTCGACGTAGCTATCGAAATATTGAACTGTGTTCTCATCCTTTCTATAGGATGTCCAGTGTGTCTCAGGCCCCGAACTCGTATCTAAATTTACTATTCCGCATTCTGATTTTTTCGGTCACTGTAAAAGTGTGTCAATCATGTATTTTTAATTTTCGTGAACATTTACACAAATCTATATTTGTTAATGGGCGGTTAGGCAGTTTACTTAGGACTTTATATTTCACCTACATATGTGTTTTGTGCCACTGCCGTGATACGGGCGCAAGTATACCCCTTTCCCCATGTTTTGTTTTGTGCTGGCAAGAGTTTCCATACATTTATTTTGCCATAATTGTTATTCTAATCGCTTATTTCCATCTTTAGCACTATTCACAGCTTGAGCTTTACGACTAGCACCACCTATCAACAATCCCAAAAGCCTTATCGCAGGCAGCATAAACAAGAGTATTCCTCCATGCTTTACTTTCCTATGACTGCTCTTCTTAGCTGTTCGCCTGAATCTAATACCCATTCCTCTCATAACTTTGGTGTTCATTATTTTGCCAACAATCCTCCCCGCTAATCGTTCGCTGAATTTCGTGTTTGGAGTGCTAACAATCGTCTCGGCCTTATTCGCGAGGATCGTGTCAGCTGCATGTCTATATTTCAAGTTATTGCTCTCGGCATACAAAATATCATGCGCCTTACAGGCCACATGTAGAGTATTAATTCGTATGTCACCGTGTTGACGTCTACGAGCTAGACGTGTGCCAAGCCCATAAAATTTGTAGCTTGGTATGTGCATCTCAAAAGGCAGATTGTTAATCATTATATTTACGAGACCGGCTCCTTTCTTTGCAGTCTTATTCCCACAGCGCATAGAATGAAACTGACTGATGCATTGTTTAATGTAAGCGCTTTATAAGGTCTGTGAATGGCTTCGAGCGAGGGCTGGTCAGTGCGAGAGACTTTTGGTCCGCTTGGTGCGCCGGCCGGGAGCGGTCCTCTCTCCCCCTCCAGCTTGGCCCGCTCAGCAATGGTCTTGGCATCAGCTGGGAGGGGTCCCTCTCCCCTCGCCCCGATGTTTCCAAACGACCACGAGCAGGCAGCCATCTTTATCTGTTGTAGATCGCCCTCTACACGCCCACCCTGGGTCCTGCCTGCGCAGCAGCGCAAACGATATAATGTGCGAACAAATTAAGACTTGTTTTGAGTTGCCTCGAGCGCGCTTTCAGCAGCAGTGCAAACAACATAATGTACTAACATATTAAGGCCGGTTTTGAGTTGCCTGGAGTGACCTTTCCACCTTCGTGCTCTGCGGCGCAAACGACGAGACTAAAATTAACTTTTACATAGGTCTGCTTTGAGAACCCAGCTGTCGAATCTTGGATGGAACCCCAGCCACCTCACAAATGCTCTATCATTCTTAGTGCGAATCACTTTCTCGACTAAGTAAGTGCTCAGAAATGTAGTTACCATGATTTCCTGCTCGTAAAAAGAACCTTTTATCTGCTCACCATTTAAATCTTCAAGTTTATATGTACGTGGTGTATAATGCCGGATCTTTGCAACACGAAATACTTCTAGAGACCAGCGTGGTGTATATTCCTTAGAAAACAGAGTTTTAAGACATGAAATGCGCACATAATCGCCAATTTTTGTTTTTCGATTTATAGAATCTAGAACCTTTGTATGTTTAAACACTGTTGATAGCAATGAATTGTCTTTTACATATATTAGACACATATGAATTGTCCTATGTATACTATTATTGTATTTACCAATTAGACGAGGCAGAATATTTAGCCAGGTATAACTTCCTTGTGCCGAAAATTAATGCCACGTATGCTTTTTGAGAATTCTGTTAAACTGTTCAACTATATATGCTTTTTTATCACTAAATCTACTATAATTGTTAATATTTTTCTGTGCCATTAGTGTATGGAATGGGCTATTGTAGAATTCCTTGCCTAAGTCTGTCTGAATATTTTTATGTGAACCCTTATCGCCTATCACAGACTTCATAGCATTGGCAACATCTATTCCCGTCTTCCATCCGACGGGAACAGCACAAGCGAATTTTCTTTAACAGTCGATAACTGTTAAAAATTAATGTAAGCCTTTATTCACAGAAGCATAAGGGATCATTTCCACCAGATCGGACTGATACAGGTTGCGAAGTCCAAACAGCTGTACGCGTCTTCTAATGTAATTTTTCAACGATGGTTTGTGTATTTCAGCCACTATCGCTGCACGAGACATTATTTCAGTATACGTAACCAGCATCATGTAACACTTCCACAATATTCACAATCTCATTGTTATTTGAATTATTTCTGTCCTTTTGAGATGCGATGAGTAGATGTAGGCACGCGACTAACTTGTTTGCATGGTCCCAGTAAACAAACTCGAGCTGACTGCTGTTATCAAGTTTTGTTGTCAGTCCCGAGCCAATAGCTAAGCCACTGTCCGGAAACAGCTCTGACACAATGTCAAATTTCGGATGTGATTCATCTTTATATGTGTTGGCATTTATATTGTTATCGGTTTAATACATTTTGGTGATAGAAACAATTTTTTTATATTTATTAAAAGCTTCTCGCGAAAATTCACCTGGTCTGCGCCTAAATAGTAGTTCGTAGAGACCTGGAGAAGCGTGAATAAGTTTACTATCGATCTGTGTATAATCATTGGGTAGGAAAAATATCTGTTTATTACCAAGGTACCATTTTTTATTCCTTCTGTAGACGCTATTAATCCCATCACTAAACCAGCTTGTATAATATTTTAGATAATTACGAACAGTGGCCGAGTGAGAACTGTCCTTAATTTTTTTTTTTAGGTTTTAATTCTTTCAACGAAACTTCGTCTGGAATTGACTTTAATTCTGCATCTGGGTCAGTTTTCACATTAGGGGAATAGGATGTTTATTTAGTTTATCCAGTAGGGATGTGGTTGGCTGAAATGCTTGTTCCAGTATTGCATAACGCTCCTTACGAACTCGCTTACCCTGTAAATACTTGGCACACACACTCACAATAAAGCGACTCAAGTCCTCGACAGCCGCAGACATAATACTAACATTATTAGTGTAATGTGTCTACTTTATATTAAACAATTGCTCTGCGTGCAATTGCGTTGACAATTTCATCTTCGAAAGTATTTAGTTGTTTGAGTATTGCGGTGCGTATGTGCACGCAATGCTGCTATTTCTCATTGTCTGTACGAATATAATTTAAATAACGGATAATTCTGTGTCGTATTAGTTCTTCAATGTCTGACATACTACTAATCAAACTAAGGTTATGACTGTCCAGTTCTTCAAGAATTCTTATAAATGGTTTATTGGTCACCCCCTCAAATATCGCGCTAAGTTTGGGCTCCAAGCCTGCTACACTCTCCTGCTGTGTATGTAGCGCAGCCACACTTTGGCTGAGTGTATTAAATTTTGCGTCAAGTTTCATGGAGGGATTTGCAAACCCCTTACCCACAGTTTATTCGAACGCTGTTTGAACTGAAGTGAGCTTGTTGCTCATAGCAGTCAGCTTGCCCACACTCTCATTCGTTATGCGCAAATTATCTTTCGAAGGTTGACGCGAGAATTGTAAGCGATCTATAATCTATGCGATCTCCCAAATCTATAAGTTGCGCTTCCACTGCAGGCAATTTACTTGCCACGCATGTTATTTGTTAAAGTCTGAAAATGTTACATCACTGTAATGGACAACATACTGATGGCATTGAGGTTAGATTCTTACTTGTTGTTTAATGTGTCCAGCACAGTCTTGTCATTAATGTGGCTGGCGAGTTTAGCACCGAGTCCGTCCACTTGCTCGCCCACATCTGTAATTTTTTTCTCCATAGCTGACACCATGCTGCCTATAACATCGATTTTCTGTACTTCATCAGTTAATTTGTGAAGTTGCGAGTCCAACTTGGTATACACTGGATTAGTGTTGGCGAACATGCATCCCTCCGTGGCTACTAGGTTCGATTCCATTTTTTTTGTATCTGGGTTGCTCTCGGACTTAAGGTGTCTATCTAGCAGCACTGTGAGGCCCGCTAGCACTCTGGCACAGATCTGCTCTCCCATATTGTCAATTTTCTTCTCCACGACCGATATCCTACCTTCTAATGTGTTCAGTTTCAGCACATCTTCGGATAATTTGTGAAGCTGAGCCTTTATTTTGGTAGACAGTACGTTCATGTTGCCGGACGGCCTACCTTCCACTGCTTCAAGTGTGTCTCCACTAGTAATGGTTGTGAGGTGGTATAGACTTTCAATTAATGTTCCGAGACGTACATCCTCGTTCGTGGCCAACATATTAGTATCGTAAATTATATTTTACACCCTAGCAAGCATCCCGCCCAAAACATACAGTTTCTTAACATCTTTTGACAATGTGTGTAATTCATGCAACATACCTGTTTGTACTCTGCTAGCTATTCGCTCTCCCATACCATTCAACGCTGTCTCTACAGCATTGATTCCAATCATGCCTGCCACTAATGTGCATAGATACATTTCGATACTGGTTTAAAGTGCTACTATCGGGCGCAATGCCTCAGATGTAATGCTGTGCACAAAGGATATGGCCACAGCATCTGCGTCGTACCTGGCAATGCCCAGTTTCTTGGCGTGTTTCCTGCCGAAGCTCCAATTCCCATCGTGGGTGGAAATTATACAGCTTTCCGGTGCATGCTTCAGGCCGCTATGCCAGAACTTGGATATTGAATAGGTCATTATTCACTGATGGCTTATAATAAACTGGTCAAAGGCTCTGCAGTACTGCCCTTTATCAATTGGAAAATGTTTTGCTCTCACTAGGAAACAGTATGCCTCACTCCAGCAATGCGAACACATTTCTTTAAATCTGTCAAATTGCATATCACTTTTTACATGGTCTGAGTATATGTGACGTAAATTCAGGTCGTACATACAAAATAGGGCTAGAAAATTAGCATTGTCATGTAGAAGCTGTTTAGGCATATTCGAATATGTTTGGCATAGGTAAATAACATCCACTGCCATATGCCATTCCATACTGAAATATCGTTGGATATTTATTTATTTTTTGCATGCAACATCGTTGTAAATAAACACAAAGTTCGGTATTGCCTCCTCTGGCTTTATAACCGATTCTATTTCACTAAAGGGGAAATAGCGCAGTCCTGCAACAGCTTGCAGTATCCGTGCTAGACTTAAATACTTTGGCTGGTGTAGAGATTTCGAATATAAGTAAACGTTCTCGAACTTGATACCTTTTGGTTTCTCTAAAAGACTGACTAGTGCACATGTCTTTCCGGAATTGGACGGACAGCATATAATAGCCCGGACTGTTCCTGGTAATAATATTCCATGCCGCGATTTAAATGTGTCGGTTTCCTCTTTGTCGATGTTACTAATACATACTGGAAGCCTAGTTTTTTACGTGACAACCTCCATTATACTGCTAAGCAAATCTGTTAATCTGCATTATTTATATGTATAAAACTTTGTAAAAATTTTTGGGGTGCGTAAGATAGGCTGTGTTGCAATTGGCGCTTTGAATGCTCGTGTTGGCATGGCAGGACCTAATAAGTTTTTAACAATGCGCAATTAACTTCACGTCTTTCGTGCGGGGAAAAAAAATGTGTTTTTTAAAGAAGTTCCTTTGGGTAAATTACTGTTGAACGGTGTCCCTACAACTTGACTACCTGCTGTGAAAGGACCTAACTATTTTTAACTGCCGCCTAATGGCTGGTGATTTTTATAAACGTCTCGTTTATCTGTTTGTTGGGCCAGAGGCGTTTAGTAGAGCGAGTTTTAAACACCTGACATTACTTCCAGACTACAATTATTACGTTTGTTCACGTGGCTGCTAGCATTAGTGTATTTTGCAGGTCGTTGGTGTATATATATGTATATAAATGCTACTCGCGTTGACGATTATTCAGTACTTTTTCGCGGGAAGAAGTAGTAGCGACATGCTATTCGTTCAACCCTACTGCTAACGGGTCTGGATTTGCTACAGAGTGCTCTTCCGGGCTTGATCTATGTGTTGCCGATAATCGCTTGTTATAGTAGGTCCTTCATCGAGTCTTCTAGTCGTTTACTGTGTAAATCTATTTTTACGTTTTTAAAACCCGACTGTGGTGGGTATTAGGTATTTTTTACGTTCACACTATGTCTACCAACGAAGAGATCATTAATATTGACATACCGCCGGTGTCTCCAGCTTCTGAACGCACGCGTTCACCTTTGCCTGTGTAGACGTTTAAGAAAGCCGCATATAATGAATCGAGCAATATTATTTTAGCGTTTTTTCACATTATTTCTCCTACATGCATCGTCTTCCGTATCGGCCCTTGGGAATGTCTCGACTTGCTGGCAACATACATTCACAAAGCTCCGATAACCGTGCGGATGGACATCAGCAGCATACTTTCTCTTCTACGAGGGTGTGTCGCAGTTATGCCTTCATCGAACGTTATGTCATGGGCGGATTGGCTGACTTCTTTGGAGTCACTAGAATAAGCCGCACTATTAACCCTTACATCGACTATGGAGAGGCTGGTCGGATTCTTCGACTCATGCATAAAAGACAAGAAATTATCTGTTCTCATGCATGAAGAGTCTACTATCAACACCACTACAAAAGGGGCCTCATCCACCGATGTCCATGCTACGGCTGCAGATGTGAGTTGCTCGTACACTTATGATTTAAAACATGCATTTCCCAACTTGATAAATGAAGCGAGTACCTCGACTGGCAGTATTACGGATTTCGCATCTTTCATTTCTCTAAGAAGCGGGGGACGCCTCTACAAGTGTACTTACCCACCGGATGTTACTCAGCCGTCCCTGTTACAGTTGAAGTTGTTTCCCACAGACAAAATTCTATCGTCACCCAGCAGGGACATGTGGAAACATTAGCAGCAAGACGCACAAGTTTTTGTAAATACAACGCAACCGAAGATTGCGATAGACGTGCATCTAGTCCGGCTCCTGCACGAAGTCTCCAAAATGGTGAATGTGAAAAGGAAGGACGGAGTTACTCACGACGATGTTCGTTAAAATGTATGTATTCAACCATAGTATTTCAGACTGTGCAGGTGTTTACTCCTATTAGTACTTTCATATAAATGATGGCAATATTGGCTGACATTTTATTGCGGAAGTTAATGACGTGTTTGTATTAATTCGTCGTATTTGCTATAGTGCGTGTGGTTGATAATAACTTTTTTTAAATAGATTTTTTTATTGTCGAAGTTAATGACAATAGCTTTTTAATAATTGTGATATGTGTTGGTATAAAATTACTCATATTGTAGTGACGTTTCGTTTGAGTAACATTATTTAGTTTCATGCAATTATTAATATAAATTGTATTGATTCTATGACAAGTTTATTATATCTTCAATGATTAATAGTTACTTTCGTATGATTAATATTTAGTTTGTTTTGGTAAACCGGGGCAGTATAGTGCGTGGTAGATATTAAAATGATTGTATTAAATCTACATGTTTACTACCAATTTTATTGTGGAAGTTAATGGTGTGGTTCTACTACTTCTCATTTTACATATGAAGATACTGGAATGTATTGCTACAGCAAAAGTGCTTAGTAAAAAAATTTACGTATGACATCTGCTTGTATTATTTCTAAGGAATTGCTACTTCCAATTCATTTTACACGTGAAGAATTCGTTTCTTTGTTATCTTACATTATATAAACTTGTAAAGAAAAACAAGTTCATGCTTCAATATACATCATGCACGCCTGAGAAAATATAGATCTCATGGTGTAATATATTGTAAAGATATGTATTAATTTCATATGAATAATTATATAAACCTGATAAATAACACCACCCGTAGCCTCGGGCGATTTAATAGCAAGTGGGGTTCATCACAGGGAGCCATAAAAACAAATATGGCCACTGTGGTATGATTCTGACGTAATATTTTCCCCTCCTGGCGATTTAATGGCTAGAGGACGCTCGACAGAGGGAGGGGGGCTCGACGGTGGGAGGGAGGCTCGATGGTGGGAGGGGGGCTCGATGGAAGGACACCTTCCTTCCCCTCAACGGAGGGAGGGGGTGTAGGCAGCATCCAATATAGCCGCCATGACCCTGGGGTCACTAAAAAAAAAAAAATATATATATATTTCAAAAAATAATAAATTTTTAAAAATATTTTTGAAAAATTAAAAAAAAAATGGTGGTTGCTATAATTTTTAAAACAAAATGGTGGTGCACTTGCTGCCAAGATGACGGAGTAATGCAAGAGCATGAGGTGGCTGCCAAAATGGCCGCCATGGTGGTAGAATGCAAGAGCATGATCAAGGTTGGGAGGCTCCCTGCTCCCTGCAGCGAACCTGTGTTTGAAACAACTATTTATAACTACTTCATTGTATAGACAAGTACATACATTAAAATCTTTGTTATGTCTGTACCTACATTTTATTGTGTTTTACGCATGACAATCTCCATAATTGTAAGTTTACAGTAATTACAGATTCAAATTCCAGTTCCAAACTGAGATGAGTGAAATGCGTGCGATTGACATAATAAAAGGACATTTCTTTGGCTGCATGGCAACAGGTATAATAATTACGTCAAAATATCAAGTCTGCCAAGAATTTGGCAAAATCAACACTCTGACATAAATACGAATTCGTAGTTCTGTCGTTTCGTCTGTACTGCTTTATAAAGCCAATAACTATTTGAGTATATGGACATCTACAAATTATTAAAATATTTATACAAGTTAGAAAAACCAATAATCCAATATACGGCAAAGGGAGGCCAGTCTACCGCCTACATGATGCTTTACCTGTTTTGCAAAGTGTTTGAAGTACTCGCTTTCCTACAAAACCATTAAACGTGCGTCCAATATGCCTACCCACGAAAATAACGTATACTTCATACGAAGACTGTTGAGTGCTTTGAAGACGTCACACATATTAGAAAAGCCGTTTTAGAGTACTTCAAAATTGCTAAAAATGGTCGTATCTCTAAATNTTTGAAGACGTCACACATATTAGAAAAGCCGTTTTAGAGTACTTCAAAATTGCTAAAAATGGTCGTATCTCTAAATGTACGCATCAGATCCATTCAAAACTACTCAAGGGTCCTGCATTGAACCTTCCTACAATCGTTGCACTAACACAGTGAATAGGGTCACCACTAAAAGTCCCGTAGGTATACGCAGTGCGACGAGAACACTGCAGGGGCCGTGGTAGTGTAGTGGTTAGACTACTCGCCCCCATCTAGGCAAACCGAGCTCGAATACCGGCGGGGTCGCTCCTGNTTTGAAGACGTCACACATATTAGAAAAGCCGTTTTAGAGTACTTCAAAATTGCTAAAAATGGTCGTATCTCTAAATATACGCATCAGATCCATTCAAAACTACTCAAGGGTCCTGCATTGAACCTTCCTACAATCGTTGCACTAACACAGTGAATAGGGTCACCACTAAAAGTCCCGTAGGTATACGCAGTGCGACGAGAACACTGCAGGGGCCGTGGTAGTGTAGTGGTTAGACTACTCGCCCCCATCTAGGCAAACCGAGCTCGAATACCGGCGGGGTCGCTCCTGGATCTTCGCATTTGGTAATCGTGCCGGACGATGCCGCTGGTCAGTGGGTTTCCTCGGGGATCTCCCGTTTACCCCGCCTCTTCATTCCGGCGCTGCTACAAACTCACCCGGCTTCACCTTCTCCGGCTCTCAAAACCTCTATGTTAAGAGCCACCCAAATTTACTCACTAACTCATGAGAACACTGAACACCAATTGAGAGTCTTGCGCTTAGCGGCGATGGGGCACTTGGTGCGCGTAGCAATGTCGCCCTTATCGCTCCTGCACTTCTCGGTATAAAACGTGTAGAAAATCCCCAGGTAGGCTGGAGCCTTAATACTGCGGCTTCTAAACGCTGGAAACTGCCTGGCCAATGACCCTCCGATTGCAAACAATAGCGAACGCATGTTTTCGGTTTCGGGTGCCCAGTTTATTGCACCTCATTTAAATTTCAATATGTTTAAATTAAAAACATTCTATACATAAATGCTAAACATCTTCATTATAAAATCAATCATAATGAGATATTTGCAGAGGTGTTGGTTTGCCTTGACTTTTGGGTGTGTAGTCTCTCTCGACCACACATAACCGAGGAAATTGATCTTTATTTCTGTAACAAGAAAGTCACAAAAAATACCCATCAGAAAAGAGAGTGGGTTGGCACTCATGACACTGATGATTAAAACCTGTTCCTGCTCTTTTCATCTTCTACAAGATATCGAATCCAAAACTAAAGACTTTCCATTGTTCCCACATATAAATCACACTATGCTATTCATTACAAGTAAGTAGAAATTATCGAGATTTTAAAAATTCTTTTATCGCAAACTATCAGAAATTATTATTAATGGCACTGCCTACTTGAAGATTTGTAGCGTGTTTGAGTCTCAGAGGAAACGGGCGATAAGGGTGACACTGACACGCGGCCTGGTGTCCAACCACTGCTAAGCGCAAGGCGCTGAAAATACGTCAGTGTTTCCATCGTGCTGCGTGTACCTATGGGACTTAAAGCGGTGACCCTATTATTTTATTAGTGGGAAGTCTGCAACAAGAGTCAGCGCAGGTCCCTTTAATAGTTTCCCATATTTCCGACCTGTATATTATGAAATATAGCTGTGGGAAAAACCCGTTCCTAGCTATGTTGGAAGACTCGGGAGTAGCATTTATAATGTACATGATGTATTGTAAGTATTATTCGTACCCCGTCTAAAGTGTGTTTAAGGGGGACACGATTAGTGGTTTCGTTAAAAAAAACGTGGATTTCAAACACTTTGCAACGCAATTAAAGCGCTAGGTAGGCGGCTCCATCGTCCATAAAATCTATAATTATGGTCTTGTAAAACGGAAATCTGTAAATTTATAGAAATATGTTTTGAACTATCACAACCTTTTATTAAAAAACTGGGTATTTTAATCTGTACATTTATGGAAATATGTTTTTGAATTATCACAACCTTCCATTAATAAATTGGTCATGCTGCCAAATTTTCGCATTAAATTTATAAACACAAATAATGTAATAGTACATCTACGTGAACAGAAAAAATTCAATATTTTCGGAACATTCTCAGTTTGGCAGTATCTGAGAGAAGGCATGCTGTGTTTAAACACTGCCTGACAAGCAGTCATCATGCGTTGAGCAAGACGCTCCAGCACCGAAGTGTTTTAAGGTTAATAATACATTTATCTAAAACGGCTACCCACAGAATATTTTAATAACAAAAACATTTTTTCTAGTTTAGACGTGCTGATAAATACGTCAGCTTCACAAATTACCTTCGGCATGGTGTTACAAAATTAAATGCGAAATTAGTGAAACAGCACCTATTTCATTCATGGAGGGAGTAATCATATCAAAAAAATTTCATAGATGTATTGCTGTTAAACAAAACTCTATCAATCGTTTAGTTGTTAATCAAGTGTAGTTTGGTTGCTCATATTTTGTAATAAAAGGGGTTTAAAACACGATTTTTATGGACTAATGGATATTAAATAATTTCTATGGAAAAGTAACACACACGTTTACGTACGGAATAACCTACAGTGCAAAAGTTTGTCACCTTGGCCCAGAAACACATTGTGTGCGCAGCTATATGTATATACAAGGTGTTTTTAACTACACGTCGAAATTAAAACCACGTCAACCAATGGGCTAATTAATATAACAAAGAAATCTTAGAAGCAAAAGGTTCGAAAAATTCATATAGTATTTTAGAATTTAAGTTGAAGTTAGCAAAACAGCGCCGGGAGACCGCAACTTCACGTACCTGCGTGCGTAACAAGTTGCATATCAGGAAGGCGAACTGAACTGGCACGTAATTCAGCAACCTCCTGTAAATAGGCCACCATGGCAATACTAGCAGACCCTACATCGCCAATACTGTTGTTTGTGAGTTGTCGAAAATAAAATGCAATCAATTTTGGAAGCCTTTACTACTCAGTTGCTAACCCCCCATTGTTCTTGTAGTTTGACACACCTGCTGCGTTCCCCTTAGTGGTATGGAACTTGTTGTCCACGCAGGTACGTGAACTTGCGGACTCCCGGAGCTGTTTTGATGAGTTCTATTTCAATTAAAAAATATGTACTAGATGAATTTTCCAAACATTTTGCTACAGATGATAGTTGTTAATTTGCAACGCGGCTGTTACGTGCCTTCAACAAGCCGATGTATTGTATTCCGTAAAACGCAAACCGCCAACAGCGAATCATAGCAGCTGAATTACGTCGATAGTAAATGGCGCACATTATCCTTCCTCCAAGTTTGACAAAGTTGTCCACGCAGCAATATTGTTGATTTGAAGTGTAGAATCGCTATGTTATACTATGCTACAGGAACATCCTACAGTATGGCAAAGTCGAGAACTTCCACCTCAGATTAGAAGCTAACGTTTAATATAATTTAACAGGAAATAACTAAGCCACTGAACCGTTCTACTAACATTAATGATGGACATCATTACAAGATGGTAGGTATTAAGCTTTATTTATTTTTATTTTGTAGGTAGGCGTTAAAAAAAACTGTTATAGTGATTATAGATGCATCACTTTTCGTGTAGTTACATCACTAATTATACTCTAGCAGTGAAATGAGTTGAAGTTGAATGCCAATAGTTCAATGAGACCAGCAAAAAACACTCAAAGTTAATAGAAACGATAAGTTAATACAAACAGGCATGTACTCACAAGCAACTGCTCGCACAAGCAGGAATATTTTCATGTACAATATTTGTTATAGTTAGCGACAAACAAATTTAATGTCTGGTTTCAAATAAAACAATTTAGCTGAAACCAAATATTGTGTTTCAACAATTTTCTGACATTTATTTGGAGCGAGTTTCAAAGTTACAATTCCTATAATAGGGCTGAAAAAGGTATCTGAAAGTTATTTTTAAATTCATTTAGCATTTTTTAATTTTCTGATCTCATATACTTTTTAAAAACAGTAAATAATAGCACAACATAATGTCCTAAACCGTAACATATCCTGAAATCATAAATGTTTTTTTTACTGTAATAATATAGTTTAGCTCGTTAAAATGGCAGACACGTCCATGGCTTAGCTGGAATTAAAAATGGGAATAATGTATTTCATAAAAGTCTTAGCGACTTCGATTGTGTTCTTATTATTTTGTAATCCACGTACGATTGTACCATTTACATACTCGTTGTGTGTCTTGTTGCATAGTTATGATACTTGTGGTCATTACTATTTCCCGACGGGAAATTGTGAGTGGAGTAGATGGAGCTGTGAACGTGGCTGCATGTGAGAAGTCATCGTTTATGGGATCTGTAGATTGCAGGGAGATTTTTCTAAATAATTACACGGTGAATGTACCGCATTGAATATAATAAATATTTATATTATATATATTTATGCATAGCCAAATATTTGTACATAAAATAATATAATACATTTTTATTTTTAATAGCAGTTGGCCTAACATTAATATTTCAAAATTAATGGATAATTGATATAATGCAGATAACCAATGGTATACTACGTATTCTCCCATAACTGAGTAAACAATTCATATTTACGGTTTGACAACACACATCTCCTTCGCTCACACACGCGTATTATAATTTTAAATACAGTCGTATATAAGTATGCGCTTTTTTACTGAGATATATTTCTGATTTGGTAATGACAGTTGATTATGTTTGGGTTCCTAGAGACTTTGAATAGTGACGTGGGAACTTCCGCTTGCTCCCTTCCACCACAATTCGTTAAGTGTTATAGCTAAAATCACTTAACTCGCATGAACAAAACAAGGCACACTTGATGTAACGAAGAATGGACGGTTCTCGATGGAGCAGTCACAGAAACAACATTTTTTTCTTTGCTAGTCTTTTCACTTTGACTCTTAATGCCACGACAGGTAGGGATAAGAAAAAGCAATAAAAGAGAAAGCTTTTACAATACATTGATCAGAGAAGTCAATGAAAAGTTGTGTCAGAGGGGAAACGAGGGACTATTACGTAACATCCATGATAGCTGACAACAAATATTGTATTGGTACCTATGGAAATGCTTAGCTTTTTTAGTTTCGACGTCAATATGATTTCTTCTTAGAATTTTGAATAGTACTACTTACATTTTCTTTAGAGCTTTCTTCGGCACCGTCGATTTAATACGTGTAATATTACTTTGGTAATCACAAAATCAAAGTAACGGCTTTGTGTGCTAGTTAATGTTTTTTTTTTTTGCATCTGCAAGTTTTTGAATTCACACGCAATGCATTTTAAAACCCCGGTTCGTGCGTCCACAAAGGTAAAAGAACAAAGGGGCTGCGGTGGTAACGTGTTTAGTCCACCAGCCTCCAACTAAGACATTTAGGGTTGGATTCCCAGTTAGGTCACGCCCAATTTTAGCAAGTTGCGATATGGCGGACGTTGCCATTGGACGGAGGGTTTTGTTGGGGTCACGCCCGTTTTTTACTACCTTAAATCCCGCCCCTTCTTTACGTCACTTTGCCTCGTGGTCGCTCGGAACCTTGTTGTCAAGTGGGATTCTAGTCTCTCAGCTCAAATTTCGCTTCGAGGTGTTTTTTCCCCTTCAGATTTCCCCAAATATTACAAATGCATTGTGTCAAAAAATTCCAAAAAATGTTATGCCTACGACTCTTACTAAGTTGGCCACCAACAAACTCCATAACGCAAGCGGAACGTGCTGTCAGTCGCATTTCCTACCGGATTCCTTGCCGCCACTAGTCATTGAGGCAAGCGAAGGTGGTCTCTTGCACATATTAATATTAGGAAAAATCAGTAAGTATCAGAATTTGAGCTACAATCTCGGCTACAACCGAGTGTAGTTCGGTATAGGCTATTCACGGTTAAAGTGAGCACTTTTTCAAGCCCTCTCATTTGTTATAATAGTCAATTAATATATTTTATGGCAGCATCAGACGTTAACTTTCGAGTGCGGTGGAATATACACACTTTTATTTATTACTTAGCTGACAGTATTTATTTTAAAAGGTGGTGGAAGGATAAAAAATGGCTGATAGGGAAAAAGTAACTAGGACCTCAAAAGTGCTTACTTTACCGTGTACAGACTATAGTATTGATTTACACGTGCACATATAGACAGATGGCGCTCTGTCGTCTTTTATCGCTTGTCTGACTGTCACAACTTGGTTTTCTTTGCCACTGATGTTCGGTAAACATGTCCATACACACTCAATTTATTGCATCACGGAAGAATGGCTAGGAGTGATCCATATTTTGTTGGTGTACGGGCAGCTAATATTAATTCAAGACTTTTTATTTCATAATGCCGAAGTGTATACTAACGGAATGAAAAGTTCAAAAATTGACACACAAGTATGAAGAACGAAGAAACAGGAAGATACCCATCCTTATCCACTACTAACATTGAGCGAGACCGTGACATGAATATGCCGTACCGATGAGTGACTGTCGGTGAGGTAGTAATGGATACGCAGTTTGACACAAAAAAATATGTGCAATAAACAATGCACAAATGACCGTGGGACAAAATATTATTTTCTGAGGTCATAAACAAAGGATGTGAATACTATATTGAAAAAATTATATAGTAATATGGTGATCTACTGTTGTCCTAATAAATGATAGAACCAGAGTGCGGGTGTTAAAAGTTTTGGCAAAGAAACATTTCATTATTTTATATTTGTACCACATACTGTTCAACTTGTAGACATTATCTGTGACTTCTTTCTCCTCAGATAACATTTTTTTACATAGCATGATTTATTACAAAATGACATGTCATAGTCCAAATTTTACTGTTTTTGTAATGTACAAATAAAATCAACAAAAATATTAGCAAAAAATTTAACAAGGAAACTGAAAGGGCTTGACTTAATTCATTTTTAAATATGCTGAGCAGAAGTTAATTTACAAAAATTCNAAAAAAAAAAAAAAAAAAAAAAAAAAAAAAAAAAAAAAAAAATTACTTTATTTTCAGAAATTTTTTGAAATTGCAAAAATTTTCCCCTGTAAGATTTTATAGATGTCTAGAAGTAGCTCTTAGCATCTCATATCAGTTTGAATTATCACATTTCTGTAGGTAAGTTGGTTTTCATAAATTGTACATCCCTAAAAAAGTACAATTGTAATTTTGACATGCATTTATGCGGAAACCATGCAATGAAAAATTAATTTTTAGAGGAAAAAGAAATTGCATATAATGTATAAATGTTGAATAGTTTTGGTGCAAATATACAATTTTATATATTCTCGTGGCCTTGGTGGATTTACCTTTGTGCTACTATTAGTACGGACTGTTCAAGTAAAGTAGGTACTTTTCGAGAAAAATTTAACTGTCCCTATACCCACACACACACACACATACTACAGTGCATTAAGGTATGCTGGCTTGCAGTTACATTCGCAGGGATTTAATAAAAATGGTACTGTGACTTCTTGACGTATTGCGATTGAAATATTTACATTCACCTGTGGCGTGGCACTGAAGTTGGTGATTTTGTTTCATACACATCAAAATACGAATTTACAAATTAGTAACAATTTACATTCCTAACCATTCCGCAGTTCCACTTGGATGACGCGTGAGAAAAGTGACCAGGCCAGTGGAAATGTAAATTTTACGCATGGTAGAAGAATACTAAATGTAAAGGAAAGCAGATCCTAAGCGCGGCTTTTAAAAGTGCTCAGTTAATCGTGAGCAGCCTAAAGCTATACTCTATTTGCGGTTTATTTACACTTTAAATTCGAATCAGCGGAAAATCACTGATGTGCAGTGATATTCAATTACTAGAATCAGTGAAAATGGCTCCACTTAGAATAAGTGGTAAATAAACCGGCAGTTTCAGTGAAACAATTTATCTGTTTAAATAAGTGACGGCCAAATGCGTGCGGCGAATTAAATACAGTTTTTACTGAATCTAGCTAAATAATTACGAGAAATACATATTTACGACAATCACTATTTATATTGCACAATTTACCGTAATTTTAAAAAGTAAAAAAACAAAATATTTGCGGATGGCTGGGATTAAACACTGAACGTCCCCACCTCGAGTTACGACCGTTACCTTATGAACTGAGCTACCAAGCCAACATTAGCTGCATCAGGGGAAAATATATATATTATAATTCTTTATCGAAAGTATGAAGTTTTAAGTTGTTTGCCATTTCCTTTTGTTTTTAGTTCTATTGGTAACGTCAGGATTGTTAAAACAAACAGCACGTGAGCGCACTCACTTCACCACATTTAATGCATCTTAAACCTTCGCTATGATGATTATGTGAGAACGAAATGAAAGACGTTAAAACGGAATGAAAGACTAAATGTTCATGCTATATTGTAAAATGGTATTTTAACATAAGAAACTCACATTTCAGAAAGTTTTTTTTTTGGTGGTTTTATTAGTTATGCGTTGTTATTTAATTTAAAACACGATGTTTAACTGCCATCTGATACACGTTGTTCAACTGAGCCCCCAGTCAAAAAACAAATCACTGAAAAACAGTGAATAAAATAGTTGACGAGTAAGTGGAAAATGCCACAGATTCAATAATTGAAGTAAAACTGGCGTTTTTCACTAATTCATCAGTTAAATTTTCTGAAGTCACTGTTGAATCAGTCAGGTAGTGTTACCCGATTTCTATAGTGAAATTCCCACTGATTCGTACTTAGAATGCACATTTTTTTAAAACGAACCTAAAAATCACCCTATGTATGACGTGTTCGGTTATTTCCTAATTATGCCATATATCACAGACGTTTTACACTTTTGGCAACACAAAAGCAACTTATATATGATAAAAAGGAACTTTTAATTATGTCACCTATAAACAAAAATATTTAATTTGTAAATAATATGAATAAAAACAGGAAGTAAATAGGTGTGTTGGTAATGCCTATTACTAGATAGTTCTCATGCAACATATTATTAAACTGAGTGCGCACGAATGCGATGCACTGTCCCTTTGGTGTAATTTTATATACTTGTTTAAGTTTTGTTTGCATTAGGCTGAGGAATAGCCTGAAAGTAGAACTGAAGCAGGATTTCAGAGAAGTTGGAAGTAACCGTGAATGGACTATAACAAGAAGCAGGCAAATGATTATTTCTGGTATGAGACTAATTGATTATGTACTAAGGGTTTTTTTTAACGCTGCATCATTTGTATCATTGTAAGTTTCTNTTCTGGTATGAGACTAATTGATTATGTACTAAGGGTTTTTTTTAACGCTGCATCATTTGTATCATTGTAAGTTTCTCAATAAATGTTGACACTGAAATGAGTTTATTTTCATTTAAAGAATATTGTGGTAAGAGTGTAACGTTAGGAACATTAAGCCCCTGTCATGTTAATTTTTATAACCAGGGAACGATAACCAATGGCCTGAGAGAAGGTATTAAGTACAGTTCTTTGAAGTGCTCAGTTAACCGCACCCAACTATAGATTGGAGCGTTTTCGTGTTTCCACAGTAGTGGTTTATTCGGGGTTACTTTATCATCGTAAGTTTTCGTTTATCCGGCTTCACTCAGTTTTATATTGGGAGCGAGCGTCTCTGATAGCGCGAAGTTTTGTTATTGTGCCAATGAGGAGTCTAACAGAAACATTTATATCGCAAGTTTATTCATGCCAGGGTATGTCTGAAATTTCCACTTTGTCTTTCTGAAATAATTTTAGACTATCACTTGCATTTTGTATTAGGTAGTGACAGTAAGTTGTTTAGGAATGGCAGGTCTTGAAATCTTTTATCATCTTTGTTTTATGAGAATCAGTACATTCGGTTTACCGGTTAGTACCATTTATAGAATTTCCGGAATGCCAACATTTGCGGGATGGCGTGTGGGTGTTGTTCGGGGAAACTCACGTGGTTACTGTCAGCAACGTGATTAATATACATCTGCCGGCATTGGTTCACCCAGTGGTGGTGTTAACAGTCGGAGCATCTAGAAATGAAAAAGTGTCGTCCTGTCTCCATTAATTTTGGCATGTCTTCTATAATTAGTGGGCAGCGAGGTCGTTTGTCTAAAGATGACGAGCAAATGGGAGCGTTTTGTGCTCCGTGTCCTAGGCTGGTAGCTTCTAATTGCTGGAGACCTGGTATGATGATTGGGAGATGATACATTTTGTTCCTAATTAACGTGGCTGATCTACGACCGTTACCGATGCTGTAAGTTCCATAAATCATGTAACGAAATATATTAAATCTGATGTCAGTAAATAGTAGGTTTCACGTATTTGAAGTGGCTTCGATACCGTGCACGGCAAATCATGTCTTGCTTAGTATGTTTGTGATTGCATTGCCCGCAAAGTGAATATTAACAACTGGAGCTCTTAGCGTAAGTTACGAGTTTAATTCAATTGCCTATTAATTTTATTTTTGCAGCGATTTTCGGCGAATGTTTTTTCCTTACGAGGGTAAAATTTATCACTTTTCCGAAATTATGTTTTGTAAGGAAGTTCATGGTTGAAAAAAACTGTATATATGAGTGTAGAGTTAGTTAACTTTTACGCTACTGTGTGTTGGTGTGATTCTCGTGTTTTCCAGTGGCTCTTTAAGACCAATGACTTGTTCGTGTTGTTTAAAAATGCGCATGGTACAAGGCTCACATTCAGGTGAAGACACTTCGTCCCGACTAGGATGCGTGGGTAGTTATCGTTGGGAATATATCTCAGGTGTTGATTTTGAGACTGCTTTTATTTCATGTCCTCGNAGGATGCGTGGGTAGTTATCGTTGGGAATATATCTCAGGTGTTGATTTTGAGACTGCTTTTATTTGAAGTCCTCGGTTGTAGTTTGGGTATCGGGAAATACTATTTGGAAGTGGCTAGTGCAGGAATCCGGGTATATGGTTAGGTCGGCCTTCTTTGTATTTCCCTAGCCGAAGCTCTGGCCTTTGAAACAGGCAGTGTCTACCAGTAATGCAACTGGACCTCCGATAACTGTATTTCGGCATTATTACTAATTAATTTAAGGTTTACGGCCACCATATTCAGTTAGTTATAATATTATCACTCTGTAAATTTCCACCATATTCAGTTTGTTTTTTTATATCATCACACTGTTAATCTTCGTGGGTGACGCATCTTGAATGTATTCGACATATTTCGTGACTTTAAACATAAAAATTGCAATTGTTATAAAAATCTCTAATAATGATCAAAAAACCAATTTTAACTTAAATTTACAGAAATCATAGTCGCTTTACTAAGTTAAAATTGACCTACTTCAAAAAAACTAATATGACCTAAAAATGTACCGTTGAATGGGGTTACTATGGTCGCATGGGGTGGCTATGGTCAACGGAAGTAATAGCTGTAGGTTGGTAAAACATATCATTTGATCTTATATATGTCACATCCATGTATATATAATGGAAACAATTTATTAAAAAGTAAATGGCAACCTTATTCTAAGCTATGAGACATATTTATATGTTCTGACCATAGTCACCTTTGTGACCATAGCAACCCTAGTTGACGGTATTAATAAATTCACATTATTAAGTTTAATACCATTTAGTATAATGAGCAAGATGCATAGGGTTCAAATCCCTGCAAGTACTGAACTGCAGAAAGTATGTTCGCAGTTCCAGACTTACTAACGTCACGGTCTTTAGTCTCACTTCATGCACACATATTACCGATTAGTGCTCGACCCTATTCTTTCAGTTGCTATTGATACATTGTAATTCACTCGCACTCAACCATAAGATGTGTAGTCATTCACCATCGCCATATATGTACATACTACAGAAAATCATATTTGACGCGCATCTTTGAAGCCCCGTTAGTTATTTCGAAGCCTTTACGCTACTCATACTTACATGCCAGCAGTCAAATTAGTTCAAGAATACCTAACTTGAAGTGTAAAATTTCTATTTTACTGAAAACCTCATTTTAAACATTTATCTCTGATGTAATTATTCATAAGATGCAATGATATCCTCCAAGTTTGTTTAATAGTTATTTGCAGTAAATTTATTTAATCAATTTCAAATTATTACAAAATATAATAATAATTCTCTCTATTGCCCAGTAAAAAATATGGAAAACGAAATATTTTAATCAATTTAAACAAAAAGAACGCTGTCTTTTATTTAAAAAAAAATCTTAGCATCTCGTACTCAAAACACACTAACATACACACACTGTAAACAAATATCTGGTTCACTTCCTAAACTACATTGGAAATATTAACTTATACATTGTATGCAAATATTACCACATATCAGACTGCAAATCTAGGGAAGTTCAGTATCACTGCTATACAATGTTGGGATCTTCCCAACGCATTTGACTGTTTCCTGGGCAAATGTAGGAACGCTACCATATATGTAGGGGAAATAAGTTTACCATATGCGCTTACCCACTATACATGTACACAGATGTGGTAAATTCGCAAATAATTACTTAAAGTGTACGTATTACTGCAAAACGGACATTAGTTTTCTCTCAGTTATTATTTTTCCCACCGGTCTCCTTTTAAAACATTTTAATCGGTAATCTCATAAGATTGCTGAATGGGAACTCCTATATTTAATGTTGTTCTGGTAGTTTAATTTAGGAAACTGCACCAAATAAACTTCCTGTCACTGTACAGAGTGGATATCTTTCTTGCAAATATGCACCAGGTTTAATCCTTCGAGGTTGTAAGCCACTGCTTCTGTTTATAGGACAAGTATATCATGGAAAAGTCCCAGGTATCAGTCCGTGGTAAAACCTTTTGAAAGAGACATAATCTGCTCGAAGTTTGTACCATCATGCCACAGATTTTGGCTCAAATGTTTTTCTGATGTCTTCTTTAAGTATGATTAGTACACGGTTTGAAGAAGGAAATCGTCCTTCCATTTTCGGGTACCATTCCGACGGTAGACTCGAACTTATACTTACGAATAAGCGTGGGCCTAATGTACTACGTGAATTTACGCCACATAATACTGTTAAAAGCCTTACGTTGAGCGTACTATACTATAAGTTATGGTTATTTGCACACTCTTTCATCAGAGCCTGGAACACTGTACTGTAAAATTTCGTATTTCAGGCTGAAGAGGGTTGAAATTGTTTCGGATTATTCAAAATGACCGGAATTACTTTTGTCCTGTTGGTCGCATTATTATATTTAACTGCATTGGCCTAGGGGAACCTTCTATGCCCTTAAGTAATGGTTAAATACACATTCACTATCAATATCCGTCACAGAGGATTTTATAAAGTTTCTGGTGACCAAATTTTGCAAGAGGTGAGAGTCGTTTAAGCCGGCCCTACACAATACCCAATTTCTGATACCTTCTGTTATACCCATTGGCACAGAAGAAGGCATACAAGTTTCCAAAGCAGAAGATAAGAAAAAAAAACATCAGTTCATACCCACACGTTACCTAAAGTGCGAACAGAAAATTATAAAAGGTAGGCAAAACAACTAGCAGGGGGCAGGGGTACAAATGCAACCAAATCTTATATGTTGGCGCTTTCTGGTGCATCCAAAAGTACGAAGATTGTTTTTTTTTTCTTTCCCCTGAAGACTGCATTTATTTAGGTTTCTATGTACGAGTACTATTCATGTTTGGAACATGATATGAGTAACGGAACTGCTTATACATGGAAAACAAGGTACTGTATTCACACGCATGTACGATGGATATTTACGCCACTCCTTAAAAATAGCAAATTATTTTAACAGGGATGTAGCCATGAATTTACTTTGAGGGAGGTGGAGATTTAATAATTTTATTTATAGACAAAATAAGAAAGCTTTAATATTAGAAATTAATAGTTAAAATATTAATTACTATCATTGGGCTAATATACAAATATGGAACCACAAAATGCTATAAACATCCTTCATGTTTAAGGGGGATCACACATTTCGTATATGAAAATAAAACAAAAGTTGTAATTTTGTTTTCAAATTTTATTTTCAAATATTTCATTTTCGTTTCGGCGGTGGGATGTGTCCTGATATCACCCCCCCCCCCCCCCNCATAATAATCAATATTGTGCTTTCCATAATTTAACAAGCTTTTACGGTTAGAAGGCCAAAAGAAGGCCTGTTAACGTTACTCATGCTACACAACTCAAATTACCTACTTTAGAAATCAATCGATTTGATTAGCAAATAATCACAGCTAGTCGATTGCACTGTGCTATTACTTACATATTATTGCTTTTAGACAAAGTGATTAAGGAAATAAACGTTTTCTAAAACTAGCACAGCATCAGTTATAAACAGCAGTAATGTATCACATAAAAAATTTCGCTACAGGACGGAAATTTGAACACTATATCTTAACTTTATGAGCCGCAGTTCCCCGCACCAACCCATTGAGCTACACACACAGCCTATAGAACCTCCGTGTAACAATGTAAATACATTACCTAACTCTACAGTTATTGCGTATTTTATAAAGTTGTATTCATTGTTTTATTATGATCGTGTGAATAATTTGCAACGTTTCCCGTTACTTACGCGTACAGTAAGTTTCATTTTGTATATATATATGTTTTACTGAACTCGTTATATTCTCATAAACGGACAAATACGGCTTGAGGTAATTACTTGGGTGTCTACCATATTGTCTGTCCCAGTTTCGTGGGTATAGCAGACATTTATAACACGTTATACTGTTGTGGAGTTTGGTCTGGGAGTGACAGAGATGGAGTATGAGTGAGAGAGAGGGTAGATGTTACAGTGACAACGTTGCCGACTTCTTCACGCAGCTGCCACGAAAATGGACTAGCGCTGCGTGGTGTTCATACCAAGAACTACATATTCTTACCTGCTGGAGTGGTCAGAAACTTTAACCTGGTGTAGTCCACTCTAGGTATATCCTTACTTAATGGCTGTGTGCTAGCAGGGCGATATGAGGCGTACATATACTCACACGTGGCGTTTTTAGGTGCGTATCTCCGCGGGGCTATCTGCATGCTATACCTCTACTGATTGGATGCTTGTTCGTCTTGGCGCTGCGGTGGCTGAGCGGTTGGCCTGCTTGCCTCCCACCAATGCGAACTGGGCTCAATCACCGGCCGGGTCTCTCCCAGATTTTCGCAAGTGGGAATCGTGCCGGACGATGCCGCTGGGGATCTCCCGTTTACCAGCACCCTTTGATTCCGGCGCTGCTTCATTTTCACCTCGCTTCATCCTCATCGGCTCTCAAGACCTCGATGTAAAGAGCCACCCAAATCTCTTCACTCATTTACTTTGTCCGTCATCACGCTGTGCGACACGAGCCAAGCGATGCAGAGTCTTTGTGATTATTTTATGGGCATTTAAGATTGATACTTAGTAATCGACCCGCATGTTGCGCCGCCATTTGAGCTGGTTTTACAATATTTTATTATGAGTAGGTTTTAGCCATTCGTAGGAAGATTGTTGAACGGTGCTTGGAATCGTGGGGGCACATCCTCGTAGTATTTATTTTTTGGGGTGTAATTGATTGATTGATTGATAAATGTGGTTTATTGACAGGAAAATTAGAAGAATTACAATAAATATACAGAGAAAGAATATAACATGCTAGCCGAAATGGCTCTTCCAGGTTGACAGGAAATCATTAAACATAGTGAAACAAAAAAAAAAAAAATTAACTCGCGGAAAATTTTACAAAAAACACAATGGAAAGAACAATTGTAACCCACTTACTAGATAAATTGAGCAAAACAATAAATTGAAGGGAACAGAAAAGAAAAAGGAAACTAAAATATGTGTAATGGAAGTAATGATGTGTGGCTCCTTAGTACCACAAGTGTAAAAAGAATGTGTATCCAAAGGAACTGAAAACACAAAAAAGGGGAAAGAGGAATGTAAAAAGTGTATGTGTCGTGCAAGGCATACGGCGCCTTGAGACCATAAGCGTTACAGGTTGTAAAAATACGGGGCAGTGAGGCGTCCCAACCCTACAAAGAAAGTAAGAAAATGAAAGGAAAATAAAGGGAAATAAAAGGAAAATGAACAGAAAGAATGAACATGAAACGAGGTACCAAAAGGAAACTGCGTAGCCTGGATATCTCGAAGGACAAAACTCCGACGTGATTGGCCAGAGCGATGGCCTATCAAAGGCCAGCCTGCCTAGAAGCCGACAGGACAAATAAAATAAATCACAAATATATGAAATACAATTCTTGAATGAGCTATCAACAAAACTCTTAAATTAGAGATCAATGATCAGGCTTGCCATCACTAACACATTCACTTTCAAAATAGGCTTTCTTATACTAAAAGTAATCAGCAAGAAACTGAAATGAAGCATTGCGTATAGAAAAAATAGCAATACCAGCCATTATCGCTAGGTATTATGAGCTACGAATAACAAATACAGCTAAGTACAAGAAAATGTGCCACAAGTAACACTGACATAAACACGAAGACAATACTACAAAACAATTGTTCATCACAATATGGGCAAAAGGGACCAGTCACCAATAAGAGACCGCAATGCTGTAACAGTGGAACAATACAACAAAACGAAGCATTAAGAGTAATCTAATTCAATACAAGGCAAAAAAAAACGCAGCAAGCTGCACAAACGGAGTACAAAACAGTTGAAAGGAAATGGAAACGGAAAATAAATAAAGAAACACAGTCACCGTTCCGGGAACTGGTACGAAGAGGAACGGGCATAGCTCTCCAGTAGATAAAGCAACGATGTGGCCGGGTCGCCACCATAACATAAGGCAGTGCATGTACTAAATAAAAAATAAAATACAACACATAGAAAGTCATCCGACATACATAAGAACCTCACAAGAACCTAAAATATTGTGGACTAGAGGTTTAAAACCCTGAACCCCGAACCCGGGAACAGTGAACAGTCACTCGCATTGACTGAGTGAGAAAACAAAACAGACGCAACAGTTAAAAATACTTAAAAGGGCAATAAAGGCAATTTATTACTTTAAATTGTTAAATTTGCTTTCCGGTCCTGTCCTTTTCCTTTACGCCATTAAAAGCTTTTTCTTTCTCTTTTTAAAACTAATATTTCCCTGTTGTGTAGGTACTGGTACTTCAGTTTTTTCTTTCATTTACAACACCTACACCTATGGTTGTGTAGGGCCACACGCCCGCGCTAAACATTTACACATCATTTATAAATTTGTTCTCCCTCCTTGGTTTTTACTTTCTCTAATATTTAAGGTTATACATTTCCGTTTTATTTACTTCAACATTTACACCTATGGTTGTGTGGGGCCTAATACCCGCAAACACACATCTGACATTAGATTTGGTAATTGGTTCCGAATCAATTTTTAAATATTTCCTGTCGGAAGGGTTTTACGGTGTCTATGCCGGTTTTTCCCTTTCTCTTCTTAGTTATATTAGTAGTTTAGCTATAAGTACACTCAGGGAGGTTGTCATGGCCGAAACAAGGCCATGGCAGCCCAATCTCTTGCTGTCGCGACGCATGTCTCCTTGCACGATTTCCTTTCCTTATAGGTGTATGCGGGCTAACACCTAACACTCACTTCGCCAGTCCACTTGCAGCAGTGACAATGAAAGGTACTCCGTGGAATGCTCACGCGAAACCGTAAGGTTAACTTAGCATGAGAGGAGGATGGGGGGAAACAGTTCGTGGCAGTATACGTTCATTGCTGGCTCCGCCCAGGTAGTGAGTGCACCCTTCAGCCTCCCCAGCCGAAGGGGCGCAGGTGTCCAGCCTAGGCAGAAACACCTGCTCAGGCCTCAGATGAAGTTTGAGGTCACAGCCCACACGGCACTCTGTAGATAGGAATACTGAAACAAGCAACGAAAGAGTAAAACAAACGATTAAGTTAGCAAATCATGGTGGTCGAGAGAGGGAATAGTCCGGGAGACGACGGCAAGGATAGGGTGGGAGGGGTCATGAAATGCTATCGACGAGACAAGATGATGTTTATGACGAGAAACGAATAGGAAAAAAAAACGGTTGGTACGACGAACTAGAATATGATGGAGAGGAGGGATACCTGTCCTCTCCAGGAGCACGGGAATCGGATCCAACGGCGGAATCCAAGGAGGACACGAAGGGCTAGGGGATAAAAAACACGTTGAGGACGTAATGCGGGAAGGGGAGGTGTGGACCCAAACAGGAGAACAATACAGAAGGATGCTTTAGACATAGGCTTGAAAATGGACGAGATTAATTTAGAATTCCAGGGGACTGGATGGCTTCAACAGAGGAGCAAGCGATTTCAAAATGTGGGCCCCAGCGCAGTCCACGATCCAACGTGACCACTAAATACTTAACTGCTGGGGACCATGGAATGACTGCCCCANTTCTCTGGCACGTGTGTCGACCACATCTCGCCAACAACACACGGAACGAAGGTTTGTAAACAAATGGCCGCTCTACTTTCACCTTGAGCGTGATCTTGTGAGTATGCAAGAAACATTGAAATCAAAGTACGTTAGCATCACGTCATTAATAATTGGCATAATAAGATACAAGTCTTTTTGAAACCTATTTGTAAGCGATAAATTAACAATTTCGTTAAAACTTTAGAACTATTTCCTCTCTTTGTGCTGGCAACCTAACGGCATAACTGTATCCGCGCTCGCCGCTGTTTGTAATGTTATATGCATGTAGCTAACGGCTAGGGTGTTTTTTCAAAGGTTGATTTTCTAAAGTTTCTTCCAGTCGTGAACCGACTATAGCATTGCGACATAGTGCCTTAAGGCGAATGAACTACTCGTTGCGGGCGCGCGAACACTGCGAACGACGGCGCGCCCCATTTCGCAGAGCGAAGAGTGCCTGAAGGGTTGGAGGGAAAGGAGTACCTAAACGAAGAGGAGGGCTAACAGGAATGGAATCTCACGCAGCCGCCAACACTGCCTCCGTAAAGGAAGCTACATGCAGGTCGAACTGGGCAGGAGAAGAAACAGAGATATCGAGGNGCCTGAAGGGTTGGAGGGAAAGGAGTACCTAAACGAAGAGGAGGGCTAACAGGAATGGAATCTCACGCAGCCGCCAACACTGCCTCCGTAAAGGAAGCTACATGCAGGTCGAACTGGGCAGGAGAAGAAACAGAGATATCGAGGGAAAGGGAGGAATCTAAAGAGCGGCGGTATTGGTCCCAATGAGCGTGGGAGAAATCATAGTACTGACTCCATGGAGGGGGAAGGGAAACGGCATCGTGGAGATACCTAATAACAGGAAGGTGATCAGAAGTGAGTTCAATATGCACAGATATTCCTGAGACTATGACAGGGTCTGTCGTGAGAAAGAAACCCAAAACACTCGGGCGGAAACGGACACGGGAGGAAACAAAAGTAAAAGTAAGAGGGGCATAAAAACGAAAATTGGGAGAAACAAGAAAGTGGCGGAGCTGTGTGCCACGCTGATTAGTGTACACACAGACCCATGACCGATGTCGATAATTGAAGTCGCCGGCCACTATCACTCGGACATCTGACTGCATGATTGTTTTAATACTGGCTGCGGAATATNACACTCGGGCGGAAACGGACATGGGAGGAAACAAAAGTAAAAGTAAGAGGGGCATAAAAACGAAAATTGGGAGAAAAAAGAAAGTGGCGGAGCTGTGTGCCACGCTGATTAGTGTACACACAGACCCATGACCGATGCCGATAATTGAAGTCGCCGGCCACTATCACTCGGACATCTGACTGCATGATTGTTTTAATACTGGCTGCGGAATATNTCGATAATTGAAGTCGCCGGCCACTATCACTCGGACATCTGACTGCATGATTGTTTTAATACTGGCTGCGGAATATCCCCCAGTCTCGGGGAGGTACACTGCAAAAACTGTTATTGGATTTGGGCCACAATGAACCCGAATGGCCACAGTCTCGATGTTCTCTAAAAGAGAGACACGGCGCTGAAAGTGCGACCAAATAGACTATGCAAATGGCAACCCCCCCTTCCCGGGTACGCCGATCCTGTCGATAGATGGTATAACATGACATGCTGCAAGGGTTGCACTGAACGCAACCAAGTTTCAGTATTACACACGATGTCAGGAGTGTAGACTACTAGGAAGTGTCGGAATTCAGGTGCCTTCGAGAGAAGGCCTCAGNAGTATTACACACGATGTCAGGAGTGTAGACTACTAGGAAGTGTCGGAATTCAGGTGCCTTCGAGAGAAGGCCTCAGACATTCCAATTCACGACTTTAAGGACACACATGCTGAAAAGTAAACAGGCTGTGAAAATACACATTGTCTTGGTCCAATTGTGAAGAGGTGTAATGCAAGGCGGATGATGTTTCAAGGAAAAAACGTAATCAAGGAAGGAGGTTCAGACGGGATAAAACAGAAAAAAGGTCCAAAAATACTTGGAAATGGGGAGGGGGGAGCAGTGGGGAGCCCTGGAGCGTCCCCAGCTGGGCGGAAAAGGACAGGGTTGGCATAGTGAATGACTAAGTGGACACAACATGGGATGAAGGCGTCTGTGAAACTGTGGTTTGCGAAGGGGGTGGGGGAACAAGGGCCACCCACTACAAAATCGGAATATTGAAGAGGAACTGAAAGTGTAGGGACAGACTGGACACACTGATCTCGCAATAGGGGCANGCTACAAAATCGGAATATTGAAGAGGAACTGAAAGTGTAGGGACAGACTGGACACACTGATCTCGCAATAGGGGCAGGTCGGACCCGGTTGGATAAAACGGATGTGGTGGAGGACAGGTGCCCCCGCCCACGCGAGGCGAACCGAGGGTCTGTGACAGAAGCCTGGTCAGGGGAGCGGGAGCAGTGGGCCGGTAGCATGGGGCAGTTTAACTGTATACTAACGACTGTAACCAAGCAACACGCGCCGAGATTCATCCCGTCGGGATAGCTTCCTTATAGCAGCGTAGCGCTTACCTTAATGGGGCAAGAAGCACGGAATGCGATATTGGACAAAGGAGAGCACCACAGCGGAGGGAAGACGGGCAATGTGAGTGCAAGTCTGATTTCAATACATTACATTTTATTCAGATACCACTGTAATTCAGGAAATTTGTTTCCTAGTCATTATATGTACCGAGTAACGAGTGCGTACAGGTTAGGCCTTGTGATACTCGGGTATACAGGTACCCACTTACATAGAGCCTATTACCAGGGTACCCGTTCCTTGCAATTATGTAATATGTATTGTGTAATCGAACATCACGAAAACATACTAGTTACCCCGAATTGTACATACTACCTCAACAGTTCTATTGTAAAGAAAAATGGGTTGTAGCGAATGTATTGGCTATTATGGTATATTCTGTAAATTGCATATGAATACAAATGTAAATAAATTAGTTCTTATATATTTCCTACACTGAAGAGCCAAAAAAACTGGTATAGGCATGCAAATAACAGAAATATAGAACCAATCAGAGTAACGCGATGCGGTCAGCAGCTAGATCGGTTACTGCTGCTACTTACCGTCCAATAGTTGATTTAAGTGAGTTTGAACGTGGTGTTATAGTCGGCGCACGAGAGAAGGGACATAGCATATCTGAGGTAGCGATAACATTTGGATGTTCGCGTACGACCATTTCACGAAGTGTACCGTGAATATCGGTAATCCGGTAAAACATCACATGTACGACCTCGCTACAGCCGGAAAAAAGATCGTGAAAGAACGTGACAAACGACGACTGACGAGAATCATTAAACCACTGTCTGCACGTTGGGAAAGACAAATTGGCGCAGATTGAATTTGTGGACTGCCCTGCAGGATTCATGGTGTGACTTGCCTCCCGCATACCTTCAGACATTAGTCGAGTCCATGCNGTTACTGCTGCTACAATGGCAGGTTATCAAGATTTAAGTGAGTTTGAACGTGGTGTTATAGTCGTCGCACGAGAGAAGGGACATAGCATATCTGAGGTAGCGATAACATTTGGATGTTCGCGTACGACCATTTCACGAAGTGTACCGTGAATATCGGTAATCCGGTAAAACATCACATCTACAACCTCGCTATGGCCGGAAAAAAAGATCGTGAAAGAACGTGACAAACGACGACTGACGAGAATCATTAAACGTGACAGACGTGCAACCCTTTCACAAATTGGCGCAGATTGAATTTGTGGACTGCCCTGCAGGATTCATGGTGTGACTTGCCTCCCGCATACCTTCAGACATTAGTCGAGTCCATGCCACGTCGTCTTGCGGCACTTCTGCGTGCTCGGGGGCCCTACACGATATTAGACAGGCGTACCAGTTTTTTTTGGCTCTTCAGTGTACATATTTGGAAATCTGAATTGGGGAGATTTTCCTTACGGGAAACAGGCATGTACNTTTTTTTTGGCTCTTCAGTGTACATATTTGGAAATCTGAATTGGGGAGATTTTCCTTACGGGAAACAGGCATGTACTCATAAATGAGTTTAAATATGTGTATTTTACTGAGACTAAATTCATTAAGTCATTTATTCTCATGAACGTATTATGGAACTTCAATGAAACTTACAAATACATCAAAGTGCCTGGTTTGAATAATAATAACGCATAATTGGCGAATAACTATTCAAACCAATGGAGAAGTCTATAGAAAATTTTCTTTGACGATTCATCGACTATCTCTAAACAAACAAACATAACTTATGTTACACATCTATATACAAAAATAACAAAGTAAGGAAATCAATGAGATCTCCAATTAAGAGGTTTAGGAAAACTCGGTTAATGAGTAAAAAATACAAGTAAATTAACGTTCCCTGGGCATGGAGAACTACGTTTAGAAGTAACTATATTGCCTGCAGTCGAAAAGGTTATCTCTGAACTAGCGGAAGATGCTGGACATCACAAATATATTTCTACTAAAAGCGCTAACATGGAGTAGGACTTTTCGTGCTCTTTTCCACCATTCAAGAGGGTCTACATGGTGTCCAACTTGAGGTTCGCTGAGGCAGTGTTCAAACTGGGAAGTGCCAACCGATCTCTGTGTGGGTGTAGGAAATATTAGGTAGAAATCCGAATCCCTATCATCTGATTGGTCATTAAGCTGGTCTTCCATTGTATGTGTGGAAAACTCGGCTACCATCTGGCGAAGATNACCCTATCATCTGATTGGTCATTAAGCTGGTCTTCCATTGTATGTGTGGAAAACTCGGCTACCATCTGGCGAAGATATTGCAGGATCACAACTGCTGCGGTCTCATCTTCAGCGCGCAAGTCCTTATACTGGGGATCAAGAAATGAAGTAACTTGCTGTGGAATCATTAAATCGGGCGTATTTACGTCCATTTGAAACCGAGAAAAAAGGGCTATCGATATAGACGTTTTGAAGGTTGCTGTCGTGTCACTGTACTTTAAATTCAGACAGCAGTGGTTGTCAATAGGCCTTTAATCACTGGACGGACAGCCGACAAAGTTACCGTACTTTCACTAGAAAGAACATTAGTTGCAGCTTTCAGAGGCTTCAACAGAGTGATCAGTTCTTCTAGAAGAGACCAGTCACGTTCACAGATCTCAAGTTTGACAGTGATGGCGGCCTTTGTGTATACTCGATCTGCCATGACAGCTCTGATTGGACTACGATTACATAGAAAAGTGTCGTTCATCATGAAGTTTGAATTTTACCATGTAGGGCAACTTTGAATAAGTCGTTCATGGCTTAGACTAAGCTGGGTTTGTTTTTTCTGCAAGGCAGGAGAAGCAAAAACTGAATGCTTAAAGTGACTGACATCATGGATTACTTTATCACAAACGGTATAAAACACTTTTTACCTCATCCATTATAAAAATTTGGAGCGTGGGCACCGAACAGTTTATAGTGTGCTTGAGATCACCTAAGACACGAACCGCAGCTGAAATAGAACTTGCATTATAATGAACAACGGCGTTAAGTTTACCAGCTATGCTCCAGTCTTCGAGAACTGTGTTTCGATCCGCCTTCTCNCATTATAATGAACAACGGCGTTAAGTTTACCAGCTATGCTCCAGTCTTCGAGAACTGTGTTTCGATCCGCCTTCTCCTCGAATTTGCACACTCAGCTTGGTTTTGGCATTTTGCAATTTCCTCCCGTTAAACTCGAAGCTAACGAAGAACGTTAACTGCTGTTGTGACGCGACCAGGTAACACAACTGACAATGAAACTAATGGGGTTCCTTGCACTTTGGCTGCGAATGTTATAATATCGTAGAGGAAAACCAAATAGCAGAAGGGGGCAGCGACCCGAGCGACAATTCAGGACNGGCTGCGAATGTTATAATATCGTAGAGGAAAACCAAATAGCAGAAGGGGGCAGCGACCCGAGCGACAATTCAGGACACTACTAAGAACGAAGAGGAGGCTGCTGAAATGGAGAAACAATAGACCATGGAAACCTTAAACATTGCCGGAAATATACGCAAACACCGCCTCACCGGGTACCCGATGCATAAGGTACGACACGCATTATGCGTAACGGGTNGGCTGCGAATGTTATAATATCGTAGAGGAAAACCAAATAGCAGAAGGGGGCAGCGACCCGAGCGACAATTCAGGACTCTACTAAGAACGAAGAGGAGGCTGCTGGAATGGGGAAAAAATAGACCATGGAAACCTTAAACATCNGAGAAACAATAGACCATGGAAACCTTAAACATCGCCGGAAATATACGCAAACACCGCCTCACCGGGTACCCGATGCATAAGGTACGACACGCATTATGCGTAACGGGTACACGAGTACTGACGGTTTCGGTTCTCGTACCCAACCTAACGGGTACCCGGGTATTTTCGCTACGAGTACCCGATTTTACGGGTATCCTGGTACCCGGGTACTTAATTAACCGGGTCTCGTCATCAGCCTTAGTTAAGATGCACAACAAAAATTTAACAAACCAACTTAAGGAGAAATGCAATCGCATCCACGCACATAGTACAAAAGAGCACAGTTATGGTTGAAACGTTTCACATTAGGTCATGTAGTGAGCTACGAGCGGCCTGAATTGTTTCTGGCGTAATGCCTCTGCAAGCTACCACAATGCGTTCCTGCATGTATTGTGGTGTTTTAGGAACCGTGTTGTAAACCCTATCTTTTAGTGTTCCCCACAGGAAGAAATCGAGAGGTGTGAGATCAGAGGAGCGAGCTGGCCACTTTACAACACAACCACGCCCTAACTACCAGTTTGGAAACGTTTAATTTAACACTTGCCTCGCCACCAAAACAAAATGCGCAGGACAACCATCATGCTGAAACCACATATCACGACATATGTTGAGCGGTATGTATTCCAGATGTACTGGCAAGGTCTCTTTGAGGAAATGGGCGTACGTATAGCCGGTCATTGTCTCTTGAATGAAGTATGGCCCTATGACTTAGTCTCCAACGATTCCATACCACACGTTCACTTTCCACTGTCGCGACCCGACGCGGATTCTCCGTCACCCAGTAGGGCCGTAGTGCATATTACGTAAATTTACGCGCCCATGGTTTGTGAAGGTTGCTTCATTGGCAAATAGTATGTTCTTCAGAAAATTACTGTCATCCCTTAAATACATCAGAACAAACCTACAGGTGGTGCAAAATAAATGGCTCAGACACGCTGCTAATGCACCTCGCTATATCCCCATAAAATACTTGCACTCCGAGCTGAGGAAGACGCTTTTGCAAGACGTCTTCCACAAAATGGCCAAGCTTTTTTATGACTCGTGCCAAGCACATAATAACCCCCTTATTACTGCCCTCGGAGACTACGACCCAGAGGAAACCCAGCGCTATAAGCTACCAAAATCGCTTCTAGCGCATAGACCCCCATAATACTGCATATAGAGCCCCTGTCCCGCGATACATAGCCACTGCGCAGTCGTATTATAACTAGAAATAACTTTAATATACATACTACATAGGACTTATTATAGGTTAATGCCTGTTACACACCTCTCATCCTACAACTGCCTGTTTGTATGGTCCTTCGCCTCTGCCGATTCCAAGACGTCAGGCGTCGAGAGCTCTCAGCAGGAACTGGCGACAGCCTCACCAGCGAAGCTTCGTGTACTCGTAGCGTGAAGGGTGTAAAAATACTCTCTTACAGCCAATGGCTACAGAGGCTTGCCCGCTGCGAGGTAGTACAGCAACATGACACGCATGTCCCAGTGGACCTAGATTAATAATTAATTTTCCTTTCCTTTTCCGGCTATTTCTTCCCCCCTTTTTGAATCAGTAAAAGCTGGTTAGTGTTGGCACTGCTGACACTTGCTGGTAACTCATTTTTCTTTTCTTTAATTTTTCAGAAATCTACTGGGGATTCGGGAGAGGGGCGGGAGACAGGTCCCAATGCACCTTTCTTTCGCTCCACAAGAGTGGAGTCTCCTCTCCACTCTGATTAAACCAGCGCCGACCACAACAGAGCAAAAAAATAAGATCCCGCCCCATCTTTACTAATATTTCTCTTCCCACTGATAAAGAGCATGGTTCCTAGCTATCTATCTACTGTAGCATTTTCGATTAATGAATGTAACCATTTTTAATTATTTCCTGTCGAAAGGGTTTTTTACGGTGCCTATGCCGGTTTTCCCCTTTATATTATTAGTTCTAGGTTAACTATAGATACACTTAGGGAAGTAGTCATGGCTCCAAACGCGGCCATGTCTACCCAATCTCTCTCTGCCACGATGCATGCCTACTTGCATGGATTCCCTCCCTTGTAGGCGTAAGGAGCTCAGCCCTGAAACGTATCAACCCCCCTTCCATACCTCTGACGTACATCTAACACTTATAATTAAGGTAGGTTAGGAAAAAAACAACAATAGCAAACCTACAAAACTGAACACACTGCTGGAAATTACCCTAATGTAATGCCTGATGAAGAGCCACGTGATATGGATCGAATTTTCGTTTGGCGCAGTACCCGTAACACACTTGTTTTACTAAATTCCTACGAACCTGGAAAGTTCTCGCGTACCCATGTGGGGGTTTGCATCGACACGTGCCAACACATCGTGTTGATGCGTATCGCCCGTAGTAGTCTTTCATCGCACTCGTGTTTTGGAATTCCAATCACCTCGTGACAAGAGATGTGTGCAAATTATTCGTATCGTTTGCCGTGAGATGGGAGTTCTATTAGGATACCTTTGAACGGCTTTCTTGGCATTTGCGCCACACTCACCGTAACTAAGTAAAGCGTCCAGTTTTTCCTCGTTCGTGAACTTCATTGCGTACGTACATCCAAACACTGCAATTCCACTTAGCATAACAGATTACGGGGACTGGGGCTGCGCTGCTATTAGGAAGCGGTCCCGCCAGGATGAGTCACGGTGCATGTTGCTTGCTTACAGCTGTGAGAACAGGTCCGCTACTGGCCCACCTAACTTAATCATATTAGCACATTATTTCTTGGCGTTTCTGTACTACTTTCCATTGCATATGCTATATTTCCGAATCCCTCTTTGCACACACACTTACTGATGTCGTTGAAATACGCTGAAGAGCAAAAAAAAAAAAAAAA
>NQII01000068.1:5058-51676 GCA_002778355.1 Clitarchus hookeri | reverse complement strand
GATCTTTTTCCGGCCGCAGCGATGTCGAAGATGTGATGTTTTACCAGATTCCCGATATTCACGGTACACTCGTGAAATGGTCGTACGCGTAAATCCTAATGCTATCGCTACCTCAGAGATGCTATTTCCCATCTCTCGTGCGCCGACTATAACACCACGTTCAAACTCACTTAAATCTTGATAACCTGCCATTGTAGCAGCAGTAACCGATCTAGCTGCCGACCGCACCGAGTTACTCTGATTGGTCCGAGACCTTTGTTTTTTTTGCATACGCTCGCCTATACTAGTTTTTTTTCTTTGCTCTTCAGTGTAAATGTATGTTTCCAGGGGAAAAATAATATGTGGTTTAATAATTTCTGTCCATAAACGTGTTACGAATAGTTACTTTGCGGAAAATTACTTGCTTCCATTCGTAATTCAATTGAGCGAAAACCGCATTTCGTTATCTGCAGCCGTTCCGGAAATTTTGGGGGTATCCACGTTAGGCGAACCATCCTGTATGATCTCTAAACTCTACGGAGCGAAGATGCCAAGAACACACTTCGAGAATAGATTTTCTGCGATTAATGTCGGCAATAATTCAGTCGAAGTGGCAATTCGAGAAGACGTCTGCGATCTCAGTAAAAATATAGTGCACTTGAAGGCAACAGACGCTGTGTGACACCACCATCTATCTCTTCGCTCTCAGTTACCTCGGATATGCAAATGTATCTAGGCTCTGCTTCGCCAGCACGTAGCACCCTCACTTATAATGCTTGGGAGTGGTAAATTGAATGAAAATGTTTTCGTTGAGGACGCAAGGTCCCTCAAAATCAAATATACTCATGCGAAAGGCCATTGCACATATATGTATTACCATGTGCTCATCTTAATTAAACAAATCATAGAATATATGGGTAATTATTATTTATATTATTCTTAAAACAGGGGAAGACGTGACAAGATAACACATCAAATAAAAAAAAATACTGCAAATAAATAAACTCTTCTTTGACATGTATAATTTTTTAAGCATTAAACTTATTCGTAATCATCATTGATAAATGTTTGGTAGGTATACATATACAGTACAATATATGAAAACTATTTTCGTTAACACAGCATATTGTAAAATCTTGCCCCAATAGAGGGGGAAAATGAAGCTGTCGTGACAAAGAGGATATTTACACAGACAGAACACACTTGAGACTGCCATTGTTAACTTGTTTTAGGAGCATACGTCACATTTAAATCTCCCCTTCAAATTATAGTTGGTGCAGCTTTCACGGCATTACATTTTGCAAGCGTATCGCTGTATTCACTCTTCAGCACATCCGAGAACATTCTGGGCATAATGTGTTGCTGGATGTGGAGACTGGCTTCTTGTTTTTTCTTTCCTACTCTGTTCTTCTTTCTAGGCTGCAACAGTTTAAGGAAAGCACTGAAGTCACTTAGTTAGCAAGGATAAACAATTGATTTTTAAAATAACAAGTTAACGTCCTAATGGTAGAATAATGAATACCCCATCTCTCGTAGTTTAGTTACCTATTACTTGTATGTTGACACATTATTATTTATTAACGGGGTTTGGTAAAATTACTTGCGAGTAACATCGGGCCAGTTGTTCATTGCTGACATCGTCGTACTCACCTAGGATACGAATGTGTTTATGTTTTTAACTAAATTACAGTAAAATTAATGTGTAGAACGCAACGTTTACATTAAAACCGTACAGAGATACATATGAAAGGCGTCACATTTACAATTTTTACAGCACCTATCGGTAGTTAAATGTTGTACATAATGGGGGAAGATGGTACAAATGTTAACTTCCTCTACACGGCCATATAACATTGTTATTGGGGTTGGCAGGAATACGTGTGACTGCTGCCGCCAAGTGGCGTCAGAAAGGATGCTACCAGCTTGATATTGTGTGGTGGCTACCGTGAAATATTAAAACAACCCATGATGCTTACACAACTAATGTTTAAATATGCCTACGTTATTATAAAGGCATTTCCATATAAACATCACTTCCCATTACTCCCCTATGAGCGAAAACCGTGTGATAAATACGCACGAAACGCACACACAGATACCAACAACAGCAACTTCCACACGAGATGGCGTGTCAGATAAACGTAATACCATATTGCCCTGTGCATTGTACACGGTCGAGCATGTTGGCCGAGCCTGTTGGGACCCCGAGCCCTATTTCCAACCGAACGTGTTAGGCACTTCCCACACACGATCGAAACATGCGACCAACATTAGTAGTGGTTCAGATGCCGAGGCGTCGACATTGAAATAAACCCACCAGCAATGACCGTTATTGCTGGAGGTTTTGTGCGTTTAGATTACTCAGTAAAGAGAAAGCGTCGAAGTGTTTGGGAAAAGCAGTTGCTTATAGAACGAGACATCCAAAGTCATATGCCTCTGCTGACAGTGGCAGCTGCCAACGAGCCACTGGATATTAAGAATCACGAATGACTGAGTCATCCTTCCAAGAGCTCCTAAATATTGTCTCTGAGATTATTAGTAAGAAGTACAGTATACTACAACAAGGGAGTCAGTAATCGCAGAAGAATACATTGTGGCTACACTATAGTTTTCATTAAAGGAATGTCCTAAGAAAATCTGGAATTCAGCTGTTTTTTATCGTCACAACCGAAATATTGTACATGAAAACTGTGAGGCGAATTACGATGCTCTGCACCAGGATTATCTAAGGTAGAGGACGATAAAAATATGTTTTTAAGTACTGCGTACCTCAAGTATGCACTTTAAATTCAACTTGAAATTTGTTGTTGTAATAACATATTATGTTTTAAAATACTTTGCAACGGTAAATTAAAACACTTTCATCAACACAAATTTTTTTTACTGCAGCAATTAAAAACTGATAAATGAACTTTTAGTGCTGAAAATTGCCCCAAGATACTGCAAGATTAAATACTAATAAATGATCATTCATTTAAACAACTGTTATAACACAAGTATCACTTTTCCAAGACACGATCTCTTCTACGAAANGGCAGGGTCTTTGGGGAATAGATGTTGAGTGTTTGTATGTCATAAAATGGGAGCATTTTTTTCAAGTTTCTCAATCTTCCATAAAACACACCATTCGAAATAACTTCCTTAGCTATAACTGTCTGTTGCTGTCTCGTGTCTGCCAACCGGAAAGGTGCAGCGTTGCTCATAGTCTGTTTTGACGGCACAGTTGTTGTTTTGTCTAGAAATGATAGTTTCTCAATCGAACGACATATTCCCTTTATTTTGGGTACTTGATGAGGCACACTCGGAGAGCTTGTCGTAGTTTCGCTTCGAGTCCGTAGCGAGGACGTGTGTTCTTCTGACTGAACATNGTTTGTATGTCATAAAATGGGAGCATTTTTTTCAAGTTTCTCAATCTTCCATAAAACACACCATTCGAAATAACTTTCTTAGCTATAACTCTCTGTTGCTGTCTCGTGTAAGATGCAGCGTTGCTCATAGTCTGTTTTGACGGTACAGTTGTCGTTTTGTCTAGAAATGATAGTTTCTTTCTCAATCGAACGACATATTCCCTTTATTTTGGGTACTTGACGAGGCACACTCGGAGAGCTTGTCGTAGTTTCGCTTCGAGTCCGTAGCGAGGACGTGTGTTCTTCTGACTGAACATTTGTAGCTTCTTCCACACGCTCAGAAGATTCCAACATCTACAACAACACAATTCAATATCGCTGTTCAACTACGCCAAATAAATATATTTAAACAGATACATTAATAATAAGATGGGAATCTTAATCATATATTTTATATGAAAACACACAGAGGAAGTCATATAGTGAAAATAATATATATTCCATTGCAGAAACCATAGTTATGCATTTCTTGCATTGTACATGTGTACGGAATGTTAATTGTAAATCCAACTTAATTAAAGAAAGTTTCTTGAATACCATGTGTTTTCTTATACCAAGATTTTCGTTTTAGTAAGAGTTTTATATTCACACTTCGTGTATTATATGATTCACATGAAGTTCCGAATTCAATTAAAATTTATTTCTAGTAACCAAAATTTTACTCAGAAACTTATTTAGAACATTACCGTAACATATTTGGCAACACTATGGTGTTTTATCGCATTGCCCCTGTTTCTGATATTATGTATTTATTTCCAGTCCCCTCAATATCAGCGGACTGGATGGAATTCACAGATTTCAAAAAGTACTGGAAGATCGAAAACAGTTTCTGTGCTATCGATGGCAAACAAGTATACATAACTAAACATTCTGACATTTTATAATTACAAAGGTTATTTAGTGTAGAGATTTCGCAGCTGTTAATGCGTAATATGAATTCAACTACTTTCACTGTGAAATCAATGTCACAATTCCTGATGGAGGAGTTCTTCATGAAATAGATTTTGGTAAGCTGTTCTAAGGTAAAAGATTAAACATTCCTTTTCCAACAAGTTTTGCAAATAGCAGGAATATGTGTTTGCCATTTGATTCATAGGCGACAAGACATTCCCTCTAAAAGAAAATCAAATGATATCTTATCAGAGCAAAGTTATTATTCATGACGAGAAAATGTATCAGTTTTGTCGTACTCGGAAGATAAATTATAATGTCTTCGACATTCTGCCATGTCGATTCCAGTTACTACAATAAACTTTACAACTGAGTTTAGAGGCCGTACACAAAATAATTCTTGCCTGTTTTACTTAGCAAAATTTCTTACGTTAAGAAATCGGTGGTCCTACTTAAAACCCAGCTGCGTAGATTGGAAGATAGTTCACCGGGCCAGCTCGCTGCAGGAGAATGGAAGCAACAGGTGTGTGAGGTAACGGATATTGCAGATATCAGGCAAAAGAGAGGAACAAAAGGCACACTAGCCGAAAAGGTTAGGAACACGTACAAATATTATTATAACAATGAATGCAACGAGCCAGTTCATGAACAGCTGATTAACATACAGGAATTCTGGAATTCTTAAACACCTTTGACCCATGTTACTTTGCTTCTAGTTTATATATAAACATACTAATGAATTTATTTGAATACTACGTGAATATGGTTGACTATTAATAGAGACAAAATAATGATAGTCAAAATTTCAATTACTGTTAAATACCGTGTATTTAATTTAAAAGCACTCTATTGTTACAAGACGCCAAAGGGCCATATACGATTTCGTAAGGTACGAAGCTCTAAATAAAATTAAATAATTAAATTTTTATTTATTTACAATGCTATTAATATTCATACAGTAATTATTTATAACATTAAACTATTTATCTCCACTATTACTCTTGTTATTCTCAGTGAGCGCAATATTTAATGCCTATCTCTAGTTTAATTAAAGTCCTTATAACTGTCTGTATATTGGTTACAGTCAATTCACACTCATTATTTACACATGGTCAATCCGTCCATTGCCATCATTCCAAATGTCTGCCATTCACTCATCCAGTTCAACAGTCCCGCCCGTCAGACTCATTCTCCACCGTACCGATGTTCGCAGTCCACAGACTTCACTCTCACTGATCACTCTCACCGCCATTCATCGCTTTGCTGGCTCTTCGCTTCGCTGTCTTCACTCATCCAGCGCTTAAGGTCATGCAATCCTCCGAACTCTAAACTGTTGGCTCGGAGGCCCGTCGCGGCTTCAGTAGTCGTCGCTTGCCCGATCTATACGATTCCTCTTACACCGAGTCACACTGAGAGAGGCAAGAGCGGTGACCAGAACATTATTTCAACTATAAACCCAGAAATTCAATCCGCTTGAGGAGGGGAGCGCACGAGTCCCGATAGACCTATCGTGGCCGCACGCCTTTGTAAATACCCGCGCACTCCTCGGGTTACAACTCGTCCCTGACACACTGATTCGCTCGCTCGAGCGGAGCGGTGCAAAGGAAGCGATGCAGAGCAGCTAGCATGTATAGGATATTCACGGTAAAGTTAGCAGTTTTGAAAGCCCTCTCGTTTGAAATAACAGTAAATCTATATATTTTATTGTAGTGTTAGACGTTAACTACCGAGTGCGCTGGAATATACACACTGTGTTTATTACTTACAAGGCAATATTTGTTTATAAAGGTGGTAAAAATGATAAAAAATGGCTGAAAGGAAAAAGTAGCTAGGACCTCAAAGGTGCTCACTTTACCGTGAAAAGCAACAGCATTTTCTCCATTCATATTTAATTTTCTCATGTTATTCGGAAATAATTGTAATTCTATTAATTACAAAGAAGTCTTGTAATGCACAAATACCAATTCTTATAATTATAGTCACAATTAGACAACTTACAAAACCAATTAATTTAAACAATATGAGGACACATCACATTATCTGTACTCTTGGAATTTATAGAATTTATAATATTGGATATACAAACTTTCTAATGTAATTACATTTAAAACAATTCTTAGTAAAACCAATGAAAATAAATTACTTACATTTTCATAGTTAATTTCAATGCTTCTTTCTTTCTCTACAATCTCCTTCCTCACCGTTGTCCTCTTCAAAAGTAATACATTTAATTAAAATAAACAACTTACATATTTATTGTGAATTTCAGTGCTATCTTCGTCTTCGTCCTAATCGTGGTCCTCTTGAAAAATGTTTCTTCTTCTGTAAAGAAGAAACACTTTTCCTGAATCGTTTTCTTTTATGAACGACAACTGGTCGAAGTGATATATGGTCGGTTCACATAGGCCCATTACTTCGAGTGAGCTGTCTCTTTTATTCTTCGAAGCTCCAACTTTTCCGAGCTCTCATGCATCTGTACGAATTTGAGTGGTTGGAGTGTTAATAATTTTGGGGCCATAAATTTTTGGTATGTTGGATGTTGCACTTTTGTAGAATGGCACGTGACCCGTTAGGATGCTGTTGGCCACGTCTGTTAGTTAAGCATGCGTACGGTATCAGTTGATGTTCCCATGATGTTGAGTTTCACCCTGAGTGAAAGGCTTATACCAGCATACAATAGCGCCAAAATTATATTCTGTTGCCCCAAAAAAATATTTCGCTGGGTTAAAAAAAACTTGAAAAGCAACAAAATTAAATTTGTTCATATAACAAATTACACAATTCCTCTGTGTTTGGCCAAAATAAATTAGGCACTCAACAAAATATAACCAACGGTATATATTTGTTTGGCCACTCATTTGATTTCCTTCTTTCGAAAATACAGTTTGAGAGATTGTTTGTACTTTTTGTGGCAATAGGATATAGTAACAGTATTTTTTAGTGCATTTGTTGATGCTTAGCAAGGGCATGAACATCGTAATAAAAAAGTTTAAACAGGAAATTAAAAATGGAAATATTTATTTGCGCACGTTATCCAGTGTCAAAAATGTATATATTTAAAAACATTCGTATTTTGTTCATCAGTCGTTACTTGAGCTGTAGTTGCTAGGGCGTAGTGAACGGGCGCAGACGGGCTAGGTTCGAATCTCGGTCGGCCTTCAAAAGGTTTTTCTAATAACAGAAATGGTTTAATGCACGTAGAGCCAAATTAATCTTTAGTTGCAAAAAGCAAATCTTTGTTTGGGGCAAGCAAATAAGGAAAACAAAATATTTCACTGCCCCTATGCAAACAATTTACTTGGTTGTACCAAACAACCTTTGTTTGATTAAAAAAAAACATTTTTTCATTGTACATTCAAATGATTTCCAGTTATGAAAGGTATTTGAATTCGTACATGAAGTTCAAAGTAAACGAACTTTGCTTATAACCACAGTTGTATGCGTTAGAAATCGCATAAAATGTAAAAGGTAAACGATGATTTTTGTTTTGAATAAACACATGGTTTTTTCGTTTCTTGAATTTTGTGTGGTTATCGTCTCTTGTTTGGGATGTTAATAAACCTCCTTTCTTTGAACTCTCCTCGTCTCAACGCGAACTGCGATGAGCAAGGACGCCACAGAGTGATATGTAGTGACCTGCGAAATACGATTTATCATTTGGCATAGAAAATAGATCTCACAGTACTGACTATAGTCGAGAGGGCATCATTGTCTGTCGTCCTCAGAGAGAAGCCTCTTCCCTTCCTACTGCATTGTACATGGTACGCTCACACCAGTATGAATTGTTAATTCATTCGCGGAGTGTAACTAAGGGTATGTCAAAGTAAACATGTTCCAGCGTGCTTAAACTACACTGGAGAGCTAGAAAAACTGGCATTGGCGTGCGCATACAAATAACAGAGGCATGGAACCAATCATAAAACATGATGCGGTCGGCAGCTCCTATATAAGACAACAAGAGACTGGCAAAGTTGCTAGATCGGTTACTGCTGCTACAATGGCAGGTTATCAAGATTTAAGTGAGTTTGAACGTGGTTTTATAGCCGGCGCACGAGAGATGGGACATAGCATCTCCGAGGTAGCGATAAAATTTGGATTTTCGAGTACGACCATTTCACTAGTGTACCATGAATATCGGGAATCCGGTAAAACATCAAATCTTCGACATCGCCGCGGCCGGAAAAAGATTGTAAACGCACGGGACAAACGACGACTGACGAAAATCTTTAAACGTGACAGACGTGCAACCCTTTCTCAGATTGGCACAGATTTCAATGCTGGGGCATCAAAAAGTGCCAGCGTGCGAACTATTCAGCGGACTATCATTGATATGGGCTTTCGGAGCCGAAGGTCCACTCGTGTACAGTTGTTGACTGCATGACACAAAGCTTTACGCCTCGCCTGGGCCCGCCAACACCGCCATTGGATTATTGATGAGTGGAAACACGTTGCCTGGTCTGACGAGTCTCGTTTCCAATTGTATCGGGTGGATGGACGTGTACGGGCATGGAGACATCCTCATGAATCAATGGACCCTGCATGTCAACAGGGGACTGTTAAAGCTTGTGGAGACTCTGTCATGGTATGGGGCGTATGCAGTTGGCGTGAAATGGGACCCCTGATACGTCTAGATACGACTCTGACAGGTGACAGATACGTAAGCATCCTGTCCGATCACCTGCACCCATTCATGTCCGTTGTGTATTCCGACGGACGTGGACAATTCCAGTAGGACAATGCGACACCCCACACATCAACAGTTGCTACCGAGTGGCTCTAGGAACACACTTCTGGCTTTAGACACTTCCATTGGCTACCTAAATCACCAGACGTGAACATTATTGAGCATATCTGGGATGCCTTGCAACGTACTAGTACTAGATTCTCTTGGTCACCCAAGAACCAGCAGATTTGGCCATTATAAATGAGAATCCCTTAAGTACATGGGGATCGAAACAAGACCCAACCAACTTGGCTATTCCCTAGCTAACACCCCAGTTGCTCACATTCAAGGGCCTTGTGTGGCGCTCTTGCTTGTACACTATGCTAAGATACAGGGATAAGGAGCACTTTAATTTCAACAACTTTCATAAACATACAACTGTGCTTACTACCGAAACAACTATTTATTCCCTTTGTCTCGCCATTTAAATTTTAAGTATGTAATACACTATTTTGATATCTGCGACAAGATTATTGTATGCAAGTAATTTTTAAAAAGTGATAACAATTCATGTTATTTTATTGGAATATATACACTCAACATTTTCCTCGGCAGTATGCAAGACACTTCTCCGACCACTGTGATGGCATCAGGGGAGAGGAATTTACAATGGAAAACAAAGCCCCACCGATTCGGAAGAGAGGCTGCCACTGTGACGTCTTGAGGAAGGAATTTATAATGGGTCAACTATATTTACTACCCAACCTACTTTTCATGATGACATGGCAGGCACATCAGCGAAAAGGAAATCTGACATTAACAAAATAGGCAAGCAATATGTGCATAAATCCATCGTCTTATATTCTTTTTATCAGAAACCGAGATTTAAATTTACATCATTTAACTTTTGCTGCAGAACTAATATAGCCATATTTGTAAATATAGTATATATATTTTCCAATAAAACTTAAAAATGAGTAATGAAACACTTTCACTTTCTACTCTTTACAAATATAGACTGTTATATACCGACAAAAGTATAATTCCATTTTAGCCCATAGGCTACACAACCGCCTACCACAACGAACTAGGTTCGGTTTCTGGCGGGGTCACTGCCGATTTTCGCAAATTGTGGATTTTGTTTATAGGTATGTTTTCTCGGTGTGCTCCCATTTCTCCTGTAATTTAATTCAACCACTGTCCCATCTATACTTCACGTCACAATCGTCGGCACTGAAAGACGTCTGCTCTAAAGCACCACGCCACATCTCTTACTACAGCATGTACACTGTATTAGTTCTTCCTTAAAAATAAAAAAAATTAGTTTAATTTGTTAACCTTGCATTTAAAAATTGCGAACCGATCCTTTATAGGCATACAAATCGTGTGCGAGTAGGTACTAGTAACTACGAAACTATGAAACGAATGACATTGTAAGCACTAAATACGAAATATATTAAAAATTAAAAATAACATTTCATTCACAATATTAAAATTAAAATCATTTGTTGCAGCACGTTGTAACTCATCCAGATATTCAGACACACTGTTATCTGCCCGAATGTGTATCGAACCCGAAATAAATCTTCAGTATTGCAAATGTTTTTTCCCCTTCACTACAACCATTTACAACATTCTCGTCTATAACACGCATGCGAACATAACCGATTTTATAAAGGAAACCTGGTACGGAAACAAAATAAATACACCGGAGAACCAAAAAAACTTGTATAGGCGTGCGTATTCAAATAACAGAGGTAAGGAACCAATCAGAGTAACACGATGCGGTCGGCAGCGCCTATATATGACAACAAGCGTCTGGCAAAGTTGCTAGATTGGTTACTACTGCTACAATGGCAGATTATCAAGATTTAAGCGAGTTTGAACGTGGTATTATAGTCGGCACACGAGATATCGGACATAGCATCTCCGAGGTAGCGATAAAATTAGGATTTTCGAGTACCACCATTTCACTAGTGTACCATGAATATCGGGAATCCGGTAAAACATCAAATCTTCGATATCACCGCGGCCGGAAAATGATCGTGAACGAACGGGACAAACGACGACTGATGAAAATCTTTAAACGTGACAGACGTGCAACCCTTTCTCAGATTGGCACAGATTTCAATGCTGGAGCATCAACAAGTGCCAGCATGCGAACTATTCAACGGACCATCATTGATATGGGTTTTCGGAGCCGAAGGTCCACTCGTGTACCGTTGTTGACTGCATGACACAATGCTTTACGCCTCGCATCGGCCCGACAACATCGCCATTGGATTATTGACGAGTGGAAACACGTTGCCTGGTCTGACGAGTCTCGTTTCCAATTGTATCGGGTGGATGGACGTGTACGGGTATGGAGACATTCTCATGAATCCATGGACCCTGCATGTCAACAGCGGACTGTTAAAGCTTGTGGAGACTCTGTCATGGTATGGGGCGTATGCAGTTGGCGTGAAATGGGACCCCTGATACGTCTAGATACGACTCTGACAGGTAACAGATACGTAAGCATCGTGTCCGATCACCTGCACCCATTCATGTCCAATGTGCATTCCGACGGACGTGGACAATTCCAGTAGGACAATGCGACACCTCACACGTCGAGAGTTGTTACCGAGTGGCTCTAAGGAACACACTTCTGGCTTTAGACACTTCCATTGGCCACCTAAATCACTAGACGTCAACATTATTGAGCATATCTGGGATGCCTTGCATCGTGCTGTTCAGAAGAGATCTCCATCGCTTCACACTCCTATGGATTTGTGGAGTGCCCTGCTGGATTCATGGTGTAAATTGCCTTCTACATACCTTCAGACACTGGTCGAGTCCATGCCACGTCCTCTTGCGGCACTTCTGCGTGTTCGCGGGGGACCTACATGATATTAGGCAGGTGTACCAGTTTTTTGACTCTTCAGTGTATGTCAAAAAAATACATGTACCAATCTAATATTTGAATGCAGGACAACATCAGTCATACTTTTATTCTACAAGAGAAAACTTTTGTGTGCGACGTCACACGTTCTCTTAAGTTAACGAACCCAGGATACTACCAGATCTTATAATACACATTCATCCCCTCCAGATGAAGCATGCATGCATACTAAAGCTAGTGTGGGGTAAGTTAAAATACTATACTTCCATAGTTTATCAAAAAATCAAGAAAAAAACGCACACATCCGTTCTCGCTGCAGCATAATACACGAATGTAGTTGAGTAGCTCAACGCAGCAACATGGTACTGAGGTCCCGTTGGGAGGCTCTTGTTCGTGGAAGTCGCATCCCCCCCCCCTTCGCGATAATTTTCGCACTAAGGCATGCCACAGTTCTGATGGCCAGCAGAAACGGGCGAACGATATCCTGCTAGCCGAGTGAACTCTGCTGCTAGATGTGTTTGGGGAAAGCAATTACCATATTTTTTTAAAATAACATTTTTGAAGAGAAAACAAAAACCCAAATTTTTGGAGGGCTATAAATTATATCTTATTTTCATTAAGTATGCACGCAATAACCAATTTTTGCATAATAATATTTACTTTAAAAAAAGTCTAAAATCCAAATATTTAGTCAACATATTTTGTTATATTTTATTAACTGATTCTTAATTGCAATGCTTTAATTTTTTTCCCCAACAAAATCTACTACATGGGGTTGTCACGATTATTTAAGAATAAATAAATAATTATATATCAAATATAAGATAAGGGTTTTATTAGCTAATTTCCAGAGTACAGCGGCAAAACCATTTTTACCACATAGAACCCACCAGTTCCTATGTATACCTCAATATTTTGTTATTGTTACAAAGCATTTATTAAAAATATCAATATAATTATTTAAGAAACTCTTTCCATATGAACAAATATCCTGCCATAACCAGTCAGATTACGACTTAAAACTATTATGTTGGTCAAAGACTCGCCCCTGCCAGCATTCCAACGAACTTGATATAATTACATTGTTTTTTTTACCAGTTGTGCATTGTCTCAGATGTTATCCCACGCCCCATATAAATATCAGCATGGTACATCAAGCTTCTTTGTTACACGATTCTTAAGAGTAATAATAATTAATTGCTATTTTCTCTCAGATGTTACCAGTAGACGAAACAAGTAGGTATGTAGATAGGGATTAACGCCTCGTCAAGAGCGAGGTCATTAGAGACGGAGCAAGTTGCTCAGAGAGGCAGGAATATGAAAAGAATCGACTATCACCTAACGAATCATCCCAGCATTCTCCCGGTGTGAATTCGGGATACCATGGAAAATACCATTATCAGGATGTTTGGACCGCGATTCTAACTCATGCCTTCCCAAAATGCGATTGCAAAAGGTTGCTGGTCACTTTGTAATTTCATTTTACTGTCTACTGCAACTTTTTTCTGCTGCATGTGTGTCAGTAACATATGCGACTTTTTAAGTCTTTTGTATCTTACTTCGTAAGCAAATAAAATTAATTTCCAAACCATCGGAAGTATCTTGTAAATATTTTTTTTTCTGTGCAAATGTAAGGAAAATTTATTAAAAAAAAAAAAAAAAAAAAAAAAACAAAGACTGTTAACAGAGTAAGATTTTTATATAAATCACTCATATATAACAACTTATAATTTACAAAACCATTTAAAATGTATTACAGATTCAAAACCATTTTTCAACATTGTAGAACACCTCCTTGTTTATTAAGTAATTTTACATATGTGGAAAATGTCAACCCATAACCACAGAAACAATCAGGTATCCTACATCTATGCACAAAAATTCAATGATTTCTATTTTAAAATAAATATTCCAAGTATGTTAAATTTTTACAATACATATTATAATTGATTCAAAATGATTTTCACATAGAAAATTATGACTATTTAAAATGTAATTATCAATTTAAAGAACAGATCTAATTACAGCCTTTTATGAATACACATTTCTTAGGTAGGGCGAGGAAGTCAGCACATACATATCGTTTACGTGGTGAAAATAACTTTGTTCTCAGTTGTAGATTGTCCACAGAATTTAGTCTCCAACCAGACTCTATGACAATCATTCCTACTTCCTCACGTCATATGTTTGCTATACTAGCACTGACGCTATCTCCCACGTCATATTCATTGTACAGAGGTACATTCGAAGTCTTGAATGCTTTTTTTACAATACTCATCATCGCGCGGTTATGGTTTAGTGTAGCCACACTTCAACCATCCTAACTAATATTATAAATGCGAAAGTGTGTTTGTTTGTTTGTCCTTATTTCACGTCGCAACAGAGCAACTGATCGACGTTATTTTTTGTGCAGAGATAGTTGGAGGGCCGGGAAGAGACAAGCTACTTTTTATCCCGAAAAAATATCTTATTCCCTTAGGAATTTTTTATAGTAAAAATAGCTCTCGGGTGCAATGCTGCGTCAATGTAAGTCGTTAGTGGGACAAAAACACAATGCCACACAAAAAAGCGATAGAGGCCATAAACAGAACTCTACAGGATAAACGAAACAATACAGATATTATGGGAGGAATGGTTGTATTACTGGCTGGTGACTTCCGCCAAACTCTACCGGTGATTCACAGGGGCACACCTGCAGATGAAATCAAAATCTGTCTCAAGTCATCAAGCTTATGGGCAAATGTCAATAAATTCAGCTTGATGACAAATATGAGAGTGCACCTCTACAATGACGTTGATACAGGACATTATGCGGATACACTATTAAAAATTAGAGATGGGCGGTTAGAATAAGATGCCGAGGGCTGTGTGTCACTAACGGGGGATCTTAGTAATTTGGTGCAGAGTGATACGGAACTGATTGCTTGCGTTTACCCAGATTTACAAAGAAATATAAATGACGACCAGTGGCTATGTAAAAGAGTGATTCCAGCAACAAAAAATGACATCGTTAGTGCTCTGTTCTCTGTTTATGATCAGCGTCTGTCTACAAACAAATACCGTTATTTCTCTCTATAAGTTTGTTACTATAACCACGCGAGCAACATTCAATACCGATTTTTTTCAACTTGCACTCATTGAAATTGAAAAGCAAGTGCAGAATTTGTCAGGAAAAAGTATGAAAAGCATGGACTTTATTTAAAAAAAACCTAAACAATAATTCTGTAGTCCACGCGAGCGGAGCCGCGGGCACAGCTAGTATATTATATTTTTAATTTCCCTGGTTTTCCATAACAGCCAGAAATTAGCAAATATCTTTCGCCTCCCTTAATGAATTAGTCGCAACCTATGTCTTCAGAATGCTGGGGAAAGCAGATTCTTTCAGCAAGAATCCATTTGCATTCGCTAAGGTTGGCACACTCGCAGGCTCAAGGTGGGCTGGAGACGTGCAAGCTTTGACATGATTATGATATTACTCATGGCATATTTTTTCTTGTTTGCGATATACCTCACGTCACATTTTATCCGAAACGTTTGATACTTCGCAACAGTTGAGCTTTCGACCACGCTTTAAAAATCTACGGGTCAAATAAGCCCACCCTGTTTTCTTTATACAGTTCCCATTTCTCTCATGCAGTCGTGATCTACAACTTTTTTTGAAGGTCTTGCCACAGTAGCAACACGAATATCTTGAGGCCTGCGGTGAATTATCCACGGAGTTCACATCCAGCTCCGAAGCAGACGATGGCACACCAGTGTCCGAGGAAGCAGGTACCTGAATTTCACACGTTTGTGGTCCCAGCAATACACTTTGTTGCCTAGATGATACCGGGAGGAGACCTCTGCATGTAGTAAGATGTCTTATTAAGCTGTTTTTATGCATTTTTCACATGATAAGGTAGCTTGTTTCATATAGAGAGGGCAACAGCCTCATGTTGTTGGGCATTGCTGCTTTTAGAAAATACTTTCTTACAGTATTGGGAATTTAGAAAAAAAAAAGGGAGAAAACAAAATGGTAAAAGATAAAACAAAATGGTGGCTGAAATAAAATAGCGACCGTAAATAAGATGGCTGACAGCTCACTGTCATGTACATCACAAAATGGCGGAAATCCAATATGGTTGCGGAGCCTCGGATCCTCAGTCCCAAGCCCTTGCCCCCAAACCTACATTATCCATCTACTAGTATGATAATGAAATGACTCAGAAGTGTCCATTTAACAATTAGAACTCTGTAAAATATAATATGTTGCTTATTGCTGGTGTTATATTAGCTCTTCCGCCCGTCACACATATATTTTGTATAGTTCAAAAGATTCGTCCATAATTGTCCACTCTTATCCCGACAGTTGTAACAAACGTTTCATTTACGATTGATTATATGGAATCTCACATAAGCAGTACTAATCTTGTGAATCGTATATACGGATGCTGATTTTTCTCAAAGATGTATTTCGTTTATGATATTCAGACTTACTCTTAGCATAGAATGAATGATCTACATAAATGTATCCGTAAAACATTTACTGTAGGCTTATTCCAGGAACACCCATAAAAATCGCCTTTTTCTGGGATAAAAAAAAAACCATTTTTTATAATTGCAAGACTAATGGAAATTAAACTGAGAAAAAAATACAAAATATCCTAAAATTTAGTGTGCTGTTCATTTTGCTGAGGTATTTTTAATTGGACAAATGCGGCAGGAAATAACGACCAGCGCTATCCTTGACTGTTGAATTTTCCTCAGGAAGGCTGACGCTCCCCTGACAGTTCGAAGTGAAAGGTCGGCCCCTAGCGAGGGAACTTTTAGAGGAACTTCCGAGCGAAGCGGGTGAAGTTTGATCGACCCAAGTTTCGAGATGGGATGATCGTCTTGGGAGGTCGTAGAGGAAGTAGGCACAGTGGCGGCGCGAGGCCGTTATCTCAACCGGGCGATAGATCACAATACCATATCACTGGCACCGGCAGGTGTTTCAAGGCTGTTGGATCTACTGAATTTGCATTGCTTACACTCCGCGCCAGATTTCTGCGAGATCGAGCAACGTCACAAGAATGGGGGGACGTCATTGAAGATCCCTGGAATCCATTAGACTTACCGAACGCCACGGCGGGGCAGGGGAGGGGGTAACTAAGTAGATTATGAACTACTGCATTATGTAAAGAATAACAGAAATCATTGTCCGTGGTGATCACTTTTCCTTTCGTATCCATATTTTCAAAGCCATCCACTACTGTAAACGAATTGGAATTTGAATGGGAATTGGAAAGGGTTTATTATCTTCCCCCAGTGTTATGCCTGAATGCTTATTAGGGGACGGCTTATAAACTAACCTATAACTGAACTTAAAATGTCTTCCACGCTTTACCAAGGATTCGAACCCAGATCCTCCCGCACCATAGACCGGCGGCGCAGCAACTTACTGCGCCACGGGAAGTCGGCTACTTCCAACGAGAGTACACTACTATCGACTCCGCTTCCACTATTAACACCACATAGCTTTACTGCTATTTCGAAGATACTTGGAAATTTGACGGCTAATTTACCTCCTCAGTGTTGAACTTATTGAAGGAGTTAATGTTTTCCAGTCAGTTAGTAGGAAGAATCCGGTTGTCTGTACCTACCTCCAAGAGACAGTGGTCGATAGCAGGGTTCTTAGTAACCGCCGCCGTTTAGGCTTGCAGATATGCGGGGCTCGGTATACACACGAGACAGCGGCATAGCCACCTACGAGTCGTAAAAAATTAATTTTATAGGTGTGCAAAGATCTGTCTAACTTTAAAATCTTAATATCTAGTAATGTAATTAAAAAAATAAAATAGAATTAAGTTTGCTCGATCACATACTAGAATAATATTTTTACTTTTTTGGAAAAAAAAAAAGTAATACAAGCACATTTATTAAAATTAAAAAAAGGCAATTCAGAAATATCCAACTAATTTAATTATTACTCAATCAATATTATAAAAAAGAGACACTTACAAATAAATATTACACAAAACTTGCCTTCGATTCAAAAGGCAGAGTACCGTTATTTTAGGTTCGTCTGTGTCAACTTTAAGTATTTTATGGTTTTTTTTTCAGTAGAATTCATGTCATTTAAATGAGTTAATTAATATATATTTATGTGTTCCAGGAAAAAAACAATTGCGGTTTGACATAGGCAAAAACAAAATGTAAGAAATTGGTATTTATTTTGCAGGAAATTACATTATATATGTTAGCAAGTTCAACTCTGCTAGCTAGCATACTTTAAGTCATGGGTTTCGCGGTTGGCTGCCCATTTTGATCAAAGTGGTTTTCGATTAGATGCGTAATCGGGACTTCGTTATATACAGGATTTTCGTAAATATGTGGGAAAAAATTTGGGAGTGTATAGTACACCCCAAAACAACACAAAATGTCTCTATGGAAATATGTCCTAAAGTCGATAGTTTCCGAGTTACAGACCATCCAACAATGTATCACACGTATTGGTAAACCGATTTTTTAATGTCTTCCCTCGTTGTTGGACGCATGCAGTAGACGATGTCTGTAATTCCCCCCAACAAAATAATTCATTTGGGGATAAGTATGGAGAACGTGGTGGCCAAGCTGCCGGACCCATTCGTCCGATCCACCGTCTGGGGAATAACATGTCAGCTACTTGCCAAGCTCTGCGTGAAAAGTGAGCATGTCAGACATCCTGTTAAATCCACAGTGTTAATCTCAGAGCGAGAGGGACATCTTATATCAGGTGATACAAAATATTCTCTAGAAAGTCTGCATACGCTGCACCATTCAAGTGCCCTTAAAAATAATATGGTCCTATGACACGATGTCCGAGAATGCCACACCAAGTATTGAGGCTCTACACATGCTGATTATCCACTTGACGGAGCCAATGCGGGTTGCCTGCGGACCTGTAATGGGCATTATATATGTTAACGTCACCACTAATTTTGAATATGGCCTCATCAGTACACAAAATGCTGTGATGGAAAGCACGATCCTTGCTCAGATACCAGTTGCAGAAATCAATGCGCTTAGGAATGTCATTATTCCCAAGTTCTTGGTGCAGCAGTACATGTTACGGATGAAAACAATTATCAGCGAGGATTTTCCACACTGTACTTTGAGACAATCCTGAGTTGCAGTCAATCCTCTGTGCAGAATCATGAGGATTAACTACCATGGCAGTAAGTACATCAAAAGCCCTCTCGTATCTTACAGGTCGTCTGAGGCGACCACGTCTGTTGCGTGTCGGTTGCACTATGCCGGCTGTGCGCACGTGACATGCAAGACGCTGGAAGACATTGTACAAGTGATGGGCGCGCTGTGGGTATCTCTCTGCGTACAAACGGGCAGTAGCTCTGCAGTTCCGACGACATTCTCCTAGTACCATCAGCATGTCAAATGCTTCTTCGTTTCTAAACTGCATTCCATTCAAAAAGCAACACCACAGACAAACAATGCCTGACACTGAAACAACACACACAACTAATGGTTGCAATATAAAATGAATGACTGTCTGAATGAACGACCTTTCGATTGTCAGTTAACTTGAATGCAATGCATGCAGTCCCTGTAAGTGGTAGATGGCTCATCTGTTTGTGGCATAGTGATGCATTATTCTCAGATTTTGCTCGGAAACAGTATAATACCTGCTGCACGAGTCCATGCAGTAAGGCACACAGGTCACTGCTAGTATCAAAGCGAGTCTCACACTCCAACTGGCCATACTGTAATGGCGTACATTGTGTATTTGACGTACATAGTTTACGCACAACCAACGATAATTGGATACACTTAACTGTTATTATTAGAATGTTTCCGAACAAACGCGGAGAATAAGGCAGCACTAAGCAGCAAGCAGATAAGCCATCTACCACCTACAGGAACTGCAGGTTTTTCATGCAAGGTAACTGACAATTGAACGTTCGTTCATTCATTCTGCCATTCGTTTTACATTGCATGAATGACAGAATCAGAGCAGCATGTGGATCTCTCATCAGTGCTGAGGTCCGCCGAGCATCCACGAATGTAAGACGGAGAGCAGAGTCGTGTTTGATACAGGATGGTCAACATTTAGAACACTTATGAAGAGTGCTGTGTGCGAATGAGTTTTCCCAGTTCCCAATTCACGGTAGTTCTCTCACACCATAGCAGTATTTACAGTGCACGGGACGCCCTTTTGATTGTACGTACACTAGGTATGCACTCCAGAAAAACAACTAGTTTCATGGATTTCCTTTTGATTGTAGTAAGTTAACCACGTTTTAGATCAATTTTCTTTGTACGTAAACTACGCACATAACAAAAAATATGCTTAGATGATTTAATTTATTATGCGTAGACTATGCACGTCAGAAAAAAAGTGTCTCAGTAAATGTTGTTTCCTATTAGACGATCTATCCAACGATACCTTAAACGTCCCACATTCCCATTTGCAATTTCAAAGTTCACAACCCCATTCCCCCATACCACTACCACCGGTATGTTCGGGGGAATGGGATTACTACCAATCGATGCTTCATATAGGGTATAGTTATCACACTTTTTTTTCGCGAACCCCCGGTGTCGTGTTGTTTCCGAGAAAAAGGTGTTATACGGTTGCTGTGAATCATCATATACACTGAAGAGCCAAAAAAACGGGTACACCTGCCTAATATCGTGTAGGACCCCCGCGATCACGCAGAAGTGCCGCAAGACGACGTGGTATGGACTCAACTCTGAAGGTATGCAGGAGGCATTGAAATCTGCGCCAATTTGAGAAAGGGTTGCACGTCTGTCACGTTTAATGATTCACGTCAGTCGTCGTTTGTCCCGTTCGTTCACGATTTTTTCCGGCCGCAGGATGTTGAAGATTTGATGTTTTACCAGATTCCCGATATTCACGACACACATGTGAAATGGTCGTACACGAAAATCCAAATGTTATCACTACCTCGGAGATGCTATGTCCCATCTCTCGTGCGCCGACTATAACTCCACGTTCAAACTCACTTAAATCTTGATAACCTGCCATTGTAGCAGCAGTAACCGATCTAGCAACTTTTCCAGACGCTTGTTGTCTTATATAGGCGCTGCCGAGTGCATCGCGTTACTCTGATTGGTTCCATACCTCTGTTATTTGCATACGCACGCCTATACCAGTTTTTTTTTGGCTCTTCAGTGTATATATATATATATATATATGTGTGTGTGTATATATGTGGAAATTTCCTAGCGGATAGTGACAAGTGGGTCATGAGGTGCACATTACCGTGATGTTGGAAGGTTTCCTCGGGGTTCTCCCATTTACATAATCTCTTCACCAAGTTGCAGCTTTATCACAATGTCATTCCATACAGTCGAAATCGCTGGGGTAGTTGAGAGGAATCCACAGTAAACAATAAGAAACACCTCAAGGTCACATCCACCATAAGAAAGCTTTGCGACTGCGATAGAAAATATCATAAACAATATGCGCTTGTCTTCCGTTCCCTCACAATGTTAAGCAGTGATTATCGGGTTAATACAACAGTCTGTTTAGAAAAGATACATTGCCACTATAGTTTAAAACAGTGTTTTACAGAAGAATAAATATAGTACCTAAACAGACGTCTACTTACAGCGATTTCTGCTGAATTTGACACTTTCCAACGACCATATTTATTGTTCCATAACCAAATTTACAAATGGGCTACAACATATTGACTTCCATTTCAGTATTAAAAAAAAGATTTACATTGAAATATTTTATTATATATAAATATATATATAATTTTGAAATGACGCAACTGCTTACAGAGAGACCCATATGACAACTGGAGAGCGGGCCTTAAATTAGAATGACGACTTACGGTGCAGTAAATCCTGAGTTCTAAACATGTTAGTTTCAGGTGAAACACTAGTTTAGTTTGTTATGATCTTTATCCCCCGATTATTCTGCTAACTTAAAGCATACATTTGAACACGCAGAAGTTGGAAAATATTCTCTCATGCATTTTTTACGATGCACAGAAACGACAGAGGGTCTCTCGCGGTATAGCAGCCAACACCACTTAGCAGCTACAGATTAACGTCTGCGTGTTTGTCATAGGTGTGGAACTAAAATTTTTTAAATATTCAATTGGAAGTATATTTACTACGTACGAAACAGAAATGTTGCAAGTAAGTTACTCTGGGAATACAGGAACGTTACCGCAACGAAATAGTTACATGTTTACAACATACCTCTCCCTTTTCGTGGCTTGACTCTCCTTTGCGTTTATGTCTACCTCAGTTTTCCGAATAGGGAAATTAGCGAGTATGTGGATAGTCAAGCTTGTGATTTAATTATCTTGAAAACGAGAAATAACGCATTTATTTATAATTATTACAACATAATACATTTAAGAAAATTCTTAAATTATGTGTCTTACATCTGCAGTTAGTGAAACACAAATATCTCCAAAATTGTGGTGAAACAAATTAATTATAACGTGTTTAGAATTTTGTAATCCTCTAATTCAGCACGAAAAAGTACGATGCTAATATCATTGTATAAATTACATAGTTTGCTGTACAACTGGAGAAATAAACACACCTTTTTGTACTCATAACACAGAAAGTTCTTTCGTTTGCTCTAGTGCAGTGGTGTTCAACAACTTTTCTTAAAGGACCTCAATTATAATAATGAACTTGTCCGCTGGCCGCGAACGTAAGAATAAGAAAAATATTAACTACATGGATAAAAAAATAATACATACGATATTGTTTTATATTAATAGAATACAATGCAATTCATTAAAGATATTGATTATAGAAAAGTCCACAAATATTGAAATTATTTTGTCTTTCTTTCAATACGCGGAAAAGTGTTTATATTTCACAAATAACCACTCGGGCCTCATGACATAAAACGGCAGGTCACGTGTGGCCCGCGGGCCGCAGGTTGGATACAATTTCTATAGTGGATGTATACGCTGGATGTTTCTTAATGTTTGTAGGTAAAGTATTTTTTCACCTACACAGTTTATGTCCATACACGGACTATTTTTGTGGCAAAATCTTTTCATAGAAAACAGGGAGAGTTTTCTCCTATTGTTATGCACTGCAAGCTCGCACCTGCGGTGAGCTCGCATTATGTTCGGTCTGGCTCTGTGAGGGGTGACCCACCTCGACACCCCCCCCAGGCAGACCCGCTAGCTGCCTCGTCGCCATCCCCTCCGGATAGCCAAGGGAATGATAATGGTGACAGCTGGCGTCACAGCCCCTCCTCCTCCCCTCTGCAGGAGAAGCCGACAAGTGTAGAGAATACGCCAGAATATTCTGGGAATTAGGATCGGCACAACGCGGCATTTAGACAAATTTCTGGGCGATGGCCTACAGCTCTATAAATATTGCAACGGTCCAACAGCCAGCAGTCTTGGTAGAAGCCTTCGGGCTAAGTGCGGTAGCCGGGACATCAGTGAAAAGGAGAGACGATGACGGAAAATTGCGTGGCGAGGCAGACGAGGTGTTTGTGGAGTGAATGCATGAGAGGGCGTGAAACCCTACGAGTGGAGGCTACTGTGCGTGAGGGCGCTAGGACAACTGTAGAACATTGTGGAGTGGTGGGACCTGGACTAAACTGATGTGGGACTGAATGAACATGTAATACCGACTTTATTTTAAATATTGGAACTGTTAAATATGGACACGTAATTTATAAAATAATTGAATAGGTTTTCATACACTGTCTATTGGGACTGATTCTTAATTATTGAATTACATTAATTTCTTTGAGGTAATAGTAAATTGTAATGATCGCATTCATTGATTGGAAACAGCAAGTGATATCGATTTTTTTGTGAGAATCTAGGTCAAGAGAATTTTATTTGTTGTAATTGTAAGTATAATAAATTAAATTATTAAATTTAATTAAGACCTCCATCCCTTAACGAACCTGGTTTAGCCCACTGACTTTGAGAGACATATTGTAACACTGGTGTCAGAAGTGGGATAGAGGCATTTTATTTAAAAACATTTGTAAGTAAGATTACAGTAGTAAATTAATTGGTAGTATAATTTTGTAATATAGGCCCAAGAATTATTTAAACATTTATTTGTGAATGCTAACTAGGGAAATGTCAGCGGAGATAGAAGCCCTCCGTGCTTTTATCGAGAGACTGGTTAGCCAAATTACTAGTTTTGTATATAGTGTTAATGAAAATGTAAATAGCCAAATTACACTGGTCAACAAAATAAAAGTTTTTTCTTTCACACTGACTAAATAAACAAAATCTAACTATCTTTACCATGCCGAGTTCAAATATGTTCTCAGATATTTTCCATCAGGCAGGGTTTTTTGTGGCACGTGTTTAAAGTTTTAAAATAATAAGTACTTACGAAACACTAAATAATAAATATACGGCTAATTTACGCTTACCTAAAAAGTTTTACATTATGATTTATGGACATATTTTGCGTTCGGGATGTCTCTCTTCATAGTCCAGCAGTAGTCGGCCAGCATATTGGGACTCCATTTGCCTTGGTACCACTTTTCCATAGTAGAAATCTGCTGATGAAAATGCTCACCATGTTCATCAGAGAAAGCCCTATGATTTTCAGGGAAGAAGTCTGAGTGAGAGTCCAAGAAGTGAATTTTCAAAGAGATGTTGCAGCCCATTTCTTTGTACGCCGTCAGAAGATCACTCACTATTTCACTACAGTTTTCTTCTTTATTATTGCCAAGACATCGACAATAGATATTTTTTGAATGATTTCCACGCTGCTTTTTTTCCGGTGGATGTAACAGTTCCTCAAAATGTTNCACCATGTTCATCAGAGATAGCCCCAAGATTTTCAGGGAAGAAGTCTAGGTGAGAGTTCAAGAAGTGAATTTTCAAAGACATGTTGCAGTCCATTCCTTTGTAGGACATCAGATCACTCACTATTTCACTACAGTTTTCTTCTTTATTATTGCCAAGACATCGACAATAGATATTTTTTGAATGATTTCCACGCTGCTTTTTTTCCGGTGGATGTAACAGTTCCTCAAAATGTTCATCATCCGATATTAGTGATCTTATTTGCGGCCCTATAAACATTCCTTCTTTCAATTTTGCATTGCTTATTTTAGGAAATGTAGATTTCAGAAACATAAATGCAACAAAACTTTTATCCATTGATTTTACAAAATTTTTATAAGCCCCAGTTTTATATGCAGGGGAGGTAAATACACCTTTTCGGGATCCACTAATGGGGTATTTATTACATTTTTATGCCCAGGAATAATATATTCACGTTTAGGCCATTGTTTCTTTATGTAGTGAGACTTCCTATCCTTGCTGTCCCATTCACACAAAAACAACAGAATTTCGTGTATCCAAGTTGCACACCTGACAATAAAGCTATGACCTTCAAATCACCACAGATATTCCAGTTATATTAAGTATAGTTAATTTTTTCTAACAACAATTTCATATTTTCAGATGTCTCTTTCATATCACCACCACGTTAAAATCCGTGAGCATTTTGGTATTTGATCCACCCTTAAGGCTCCCAACTTGGTGCGTACAGATTCGGACAGTGTGTGTATATTTGTTTGAATAATATAGACTTCTTTATTAAAACACTGAAATACCAAGTTATTGCTTCCCCCCGCCTCTCCCCTTCCAAGAGGATGACAGTCTTCTTGGTAAGAAAGAGTACAACCCGCCTTCAAACAAATTCGCCCCCGACGAAGCTTTGCCCTTACGGCCACAGAACGAAAGCGGACAAAACATTGCCCGAGGTTTCAACCCTCGACATCCAAGGCGCCCGTATTCTGCGCCAGAGAGGTAACTCGTACCCTACCACCCACCAGGTAGCTAGTAGAGTCATACAGAAGTATATTACACGAAAATGACTGTCACAAGAAAACTATGCCTGATGGAAGGAATCTGATTACATATTTGAATTCAGCATAAAAAAACTGGACTAGGGTAGCTATTCAGTTTCCTTGTGAAAAAAATCATGTTGACCAGTGTTATTAGTGTAAGTGATTCTGTAAGTACATGTATTGTTAGTGAACTGGCAGATAAGAAAATAGACAGTGTTGGAGACAGTGATAACGAAAATGTAGATAGAAAAACAGATAGTATGAATGAAAATGCGGATAAAAAATAAACAATGAGAACGAAAAAATGTAGACCGAAAGATATAAAGTGTCAGCGAATTAGTGGACAATAAAATAGACTGTGTACACAAGAAAATTTACAATGTGAGGGACAGTGTGAATGAGAGGATGGACAGCATGAAGGCGAGGTTAGACAGTGTTGAGGGTAAGGTGGAACAGGAAGTGAGCGCCCTCAAAAGGGAATGTCAGGAATTCCTGTAGCAGCAAAGGAGAAGACATGCAGCGGCTGAGGAGGAGTTGGAATCTACCCTCACCAAGTCGGCGAATGTGAGCACCAAGGAGATGGTAGTCGCCGCCGCCAATGCCGCCATCGCAGTAGAGGACCGGCAGTTCTGCAGTATGAGTACGCCTCAGCCAGAGGTGGATGAAGTTGCCACAATAAATCTCGCTCCCTATGGTGGACAGACACTTTGGCGCGAATACCAGCACCAGTTCGAGATCGTTGTCTCCCTGAATGGCTAGAGCGAAGAGCAGCGGGCATATTATCTGGCGACTGTAACGAAAGTACCTGCATTGAGAATACTGCAGTCGCTGCCAGAACAACATTGACTGGAATACTCAAAATTGGTGTCGACTTTGGAGCTGCGATTCGGCGACCGATACCTGTGACACGCTCAACATGCCGAACTGCGAACCAGCAACCAGGGTAACAACCGCAGAATTTGTGGCAGGACATCGTGAGGCTGTCACACCTGTCTCTGGAGAGGTGGTGTGAGGAGGCTCGGGACGTTATCGCAGTCGGCTTCATTGTGGAAGCTATCGCTGATACCGAAATGCGGCAAGCTGTACGTCTGGCTGCGCCTCATACCATGCAGAATGCCTTGGTCCGAGAAATGTAGGTGGTGTCAGCAAGGAAGGCATCAGTGCCCCGACGTCCAGTGCGGGCAGTGGTGCTGAACGAAGAGGAGGGCAGCAGCATCAAGAGGACGCTGAAGGACTTGCAGACGACCATGGGGGACATCGATTCCAGGGTCCGTGCTATGGAGATTCACCATCCCCCACCCAAACTCCTTGAATGTTGGTCATGTGGACAGCCGGGGAACCTGAGAGCCAACTGTCCTCAGCAGCAGCAACAGCAGCAGAAACCAGGGTGGAGGCTGCAAGGGGAAGGTGATAGTGCAGTGTCTTCGGGAAAATTGTAAGCACAAGTTTTGAGGGGCAAATGTCGGTTGTTGCTGGAGGGAAGGCCGCAATGTTTTGCAGGTGCATTAAATTAAACAGGACTTGGATGTTATGTTGTAGGAGGGGAGACTAGATGATGTTTCTTGTCAAATTGTCGTTGACACAGGGGCAACTATAACGGTGGTAAGACTGGACATTCTCGGGTATTTCCCACAGCGATCATCCGATNGTAAGCACAAGTTTTGAGGGGCAAATGTCGGTTGTTGCTGGAGGGAAGGCCGCAATGTTTTGCAGGTGCATTAAATGAAACAGGACTTGGATGCTATGTTGTAGGAGGGGAGACTAGATGATGTTTCTTGTCAAATGGTCGTTGACACAGGGGCAACTATAACGGTGGTAAGACTGGACATTCTCGGGTATTTCCCACAGCGATCATCCGATAAAAGAGTATGGATTACTGCTATTTAACAACAGTAATGGGCGAGACCACACCAGCCAGATGCAAGAGAATGGTACTCTTACAGCTCGGTAACCTTAACATAGACCATGATATTTACATAGCAGAAATAGAGGACGAATGCAGTTTGGTTCTTGATGTATTACATAAACTGGGGTGCTGTATCGATATTCGACTGGAGGTGTTACAGGTAGGCAATACAGAGTTGGTAGTGTTAACATGACGAAATTTATCTTCACCAATGAGCTTCCCAGTAGTGTGCAATCATTCGACTATGCTCCCTGCTTTTAGCGAAATTGTCATTCCAGGCAGATGCCAGGGAAAATTTGTCACGCTGTTGAGCATAATCTAACCAGCCCAAAAAAAGTANTGGATTACTGCTATTTAACAACAGTAATGGGCGAGACCACACCAGCCAGATGCAAGAGAATGGTACTCTTACAGCTCGGTAACCTTAACATAGACCATGATATTTACATAGCAGAAATAGAGGACGAATGCAGTTTGGTTCTTGATGTATTACATAAACTGGGGTGCTGTATCGATATTCGACTGGAGGTGTTACAGGTAGGCAATACAGAGTTGGTAGTGTTAACATGACGAAATTTATCTTCACCAATGAGCTTCCCAGTAGTGTGCAATCATTCGACTATGCTCCCTGCTTTTAGCGAAATTGTCATTCCAGGCAGATGTCAGGGAAAATTTGTCACGCTGTTGAGCATAATCTAACCAGCCCAAAAAAGTGTCATTTTAACAGATGGTGTTATTGTAGCCAGGACTTTTATATCTTCAAAATCGGACAGTTTGCCTGTTAGGATGATTAATTTCTCCGACCGTGTTATCTGTCTTGAGGACGGTGCCAAAATAGGGGTTTGCAAGCTGGTCTGACAGGTACTTCCAAATGTTCCAGAAACTTCAATGCCACAAAATACCGAATGTCCTCTACTAGATGCTCTGGAGAAACTGCTGAAAAGTACAATAGAAAACCTCAACTGGTGATAAGAGAGGGATGTTTCAAAATTGCTACAGAGAAATAGAGGAGCTTTCTCATGTGAGCCCAATGACATTGGCAGAACTAATGCGGTATGCCATTACATCGACACGGAGGATGCCAGCCCCAAAAAGGTGGTTGATGGTATTCTGAAAGAAATGAGAGATTTAGATTAGATAGAGCACCAGTCAGTCCATGGTTTTCTCCCTTTGTGCTGGTAAAATGAAAGGTGGCTCTATTAGATTTTGTGTAGATTACCGCCAACATAATAATGTGTTCAAGAAATATTCTTATCCACTCCCTAAGACATACTACACACTGAATTGCCTAGCAGGTTCACAGTGGTTTTCTACTTTAGACATGAACATCAGGTATTGGCAGTGCGAGGTGGGCCCGGAAAACCAAGGAAAGACTCCCTTTTGTGTCCAAGAGAAATTAACCTTGCTATTCAAGGTTATGCCCTTTGGGCTATGCAATGTCCCTGCCACCTTCGAACGACTGGTCTTACTTAGACTTTGCCAGGTGTGCCTAGACGATATTGTGGTCACAGGAAGAACACGTGAAGAACACCTGACATGCCAATGTTCTGTGTTTCAGAAAGTAGCTGCAGCCAACCTCAAATGAGTTCCTAAGAAATACCTCATTTCCTAAAGAAATTTATATCATGGGCCATGTTTTGTTGGCTCGTAGGATTGAAACAGACCCAGAGAAGACCAGAGCAATAAGAGACTGGCCTCTACCAAATGATAAAACTGAAATGCGAAGTCTCATGGGTTTATGTGCTTACTACCATAGATTTATGCCCAGGTTCGCCACGATCGCCAAACCTCTGCATGAAGTGACTGCGGCAAAAATAAAATTTTATTGGACCCTGGAGTGCTAAATTTCTTTCAATATACTAAAGGAAATTCTGATATCTCACACACTACTGGGATTCCCGAGTAGAGAAGTTGAATTAATTCTGGATACTGATGCTAGGGATGTCGGCATCGGAGCTGTGTTATCTCAGATTCAGTATTGGAAGGAGAGGCCATTAGAATACTTCAGAAAGGTGCTACACAAGCTTGAGAGGAATTACTGTGTGATACGCAGGGAGCTTCTGGCAGTGGTGAAGGCAATTGCACATTTTCATCTGTATCTTTATTGCAGTCACCTTATCCTAAGAACTCATTGCGTTTCATTAAATTGGCTGCTAAATTTCAAGAACCCCGAAGGTAAAATTGACCGATGGATACAGCATCTTCAAGAATATGACTTTGAAATACATAACAAGTCTGGACGTCTTCACAGCAAGGCAGATGCACTTTCACGGATACCATGCGAACCTTTCTGTCGTCATTGTGAATGCCAGGAGGAAAAGGGTGGTGTATCGTGAAAAGCAAGGAGGGCAAGAATTCATGGCCGTGTATCTTACGATGGGTCACCTACATTGGATTGTAAAGACATAAGGAATGATCAACTAAGTGACCTCAACTTGCGTCAAATATTGGAGTGGAAGGAAGCCAGATGTCGACCAAGATGGGAAGAGATGTCCAGCCTAGGCATGGCAGTCAAGGCAAACTGGGCACAGTGCTATTCTCTTGTTCTAAAGAATGGTGTGCTTTACAGGAACTGGGAAAGTAATGATGGGAAAAAAAGTCATTTACAATTGGTCCTACCAGAGTGCCGAATCCCAGAAATGCTAAGAGAACATTACAAGACAGCAGCAGGTGGTCATTTCGGCGTAAATAAGACACTCGATATAGTTAAAATGAGATTCTATTGGCTGCATTGTCGGGAGAATTTTGAGAAGTGGTGCCATCCGCGAGGTAAGGTCCGAGGTTTAGGTGACGAGTTACCCTACAGAAGTATAATGTTGGGNCCCTACAGAAGTACAATGTTGGGGCACCATTTGAGAGGTTTGCAGTGGACATTCTAGAACCACTACCAGTCACTGAGACGGGGAATCGGTACCTTCTGATAGCACAAGATTATTTCTCAAAGTGGCACGATGCCATACCGGTGCCAAACCAAGAGGCTGGCATGGTAGCTGATGCCCTTGTAGATAATGTTTTCTCCAGGTTTGGAATGCTACCTGAGCTCCATTATGATCAAGGAAAAAATTTTGAAGCAACTATTTTCCAAAAGGTAACAAGGATTTTAGGAATTAAGAAAACTTGTACCGCAGCATTACACCCTCAGTCGGACGGAATGGTCGAGAGGCTAAATTGTACCCTGAAACAGTATCTGGCGATATTTGTAGAAGACAACCAGAAAGATTGGGACTCCAAGGTACCCTTATTTCTCCTGGCGTATCGTTCGGCAGTCCACGAGTCTACAAGGGTAACATCTTCAAGGATGCTGTTTGGGAGAGCGCTCAACGTCCACGGTGACCTGCTGTTCGGACGTCCAGTGGAAGAAGAAGCAGCCACCCCAGAATATTCCATAAAACTGCGTCAAACATTAGCAGGAATTCATGAATTTGCCCGGAGGTACCTTAAAATTAATAGCGACAGAATGAAAACACAATATGACCAGAGAATTCATGAAGAGACTTTTCAAGGAGGACAGCCAGTGCGGTTGTACAACCCTCAGAGGTGGAAGGGGTATTTTCCAAAGCTACAGAAATGTTGGGAAGTCCCATACAGAATCCCTAATCTGATAAATTAAGTGGGTTACCGGATTTGTCGACAAGGCTCTCGGGCGAAGCCTAAGGTTGTCAACAGCTACCAACTGGCACTGCACGAAGGACCAGATGTTGGAGATTATTTTCGGGACGAACAGATTTAAGGAGAGGGCAGTGTTACGCGCTGCAGCTTGCACCGGCCACGAGCTCCCTTTATGCATGGTCCGGCTCTGTGGAAGGTGATCCACCTTGACCCTCCCCTCCCCCCAAGCAGACCCGCTCGCTGCCTCTTCACAAGCCCCTGGAGCAGCCAAAGGAATGACTGACACCGGTGACGTAGCTGGCTTCACTGCCCCTCCTCCCCGTGCTGGAGAAGCCAACAAGTGTAGAAGATGTGTAAGAATATTCTGGGAATTAGGATCAGCACAACGCGGCATTTAGAGAAATTTCTGTGCGATGGCCTACGACTCTATAAATTTTGCCCCTCTCCAATGGCCGGCAGTCTTGGTAAAAGCCTTCGAGCTGAGTGTGGTAACCGGCACATCGGTGAAGAGGACGGACGACGACGGGAGATTACGAGGCGACGGCGGACGAGGTGTTTGGGGTGTGAATGGAAGAGAGGGCGTGATATCCTACGAGTGATGGCTACTGTGAGTGAGGGCGCTCGGAGAACTCTAGAACATTGCGGACTGGCGGGACATGGACAAACCTGAGGTGGGACTGAATGTCCATGTAATACGGATTTTATTGTAAATATTCGAACTGTCAAACATGGACACATAATTTATAAAATAATTGAATAGGCTTTGATGCAGTGTCTATTGGGACTGATTCTTAATTATTTAATTACATTAATTTATTTCAGTAAATCTTAAATTGTATTGATTGAATTACTTAATTGTAAACAGTAAGTGATATATATTTATTGCGAGAATTTGCGTCGAGAGAATATTATTTGTTGTAATTGTAAATAAAATTAGGACATTATAATTAACTCTTTTATTTAATTAAGACCTCCATCCCTTAACGAATCTGGTTTAGCCCACCGACTTTCAGAGATAAATTGTAAAACTATGTTCGAGTTACTTGTACTATGTAACAAAAGTGGTTGTACTCAGTTTTATTAACCAGATTTGTGTGATGTGTTTTGTATATAGGTATAAATATATACATATTAGCTCTCTCTCACATATAACCTACTATTATGTGTACGCAGGGTCTCTCAGCAGCTCCTTTCCAAGCGTACATATTCAACATAACTGGCGTAACACCTCGGCCAAAAGAAAGGAAGGACGACTGCGATTGTTAAGACGGTCCAGCTAGTCAGGACAGCGATCAAAAACTCACAATGATTGGCCAACAACCTCAGCCAATCAGGAGGAAGCTATCCTGTAATTGTACGAAGGGTTAAGCCAATTAGGAACTAACCCTGCCTCCCCCCCCCAGCGTGATCAAAATTTTTAAGTCTCGATCATTTGAAAGTCCAGCAGATAGCAGATAATCACAAGAAATTATCGATTAAACTAATGAGCCTACTTTCTTCTACATGGTTTCAAATACGTAATTTTAATGATTTTTTTTTAAATTTAGACGGTGAGTGGGTCTTAACGTCTCGTTGATAGCGGTATAGTTAGATATGCAACCAGAAACAAATGCAATACTAGTGAAACAATTACAAATACACATGTGCCTCACCTATGACTCGAACACAGAACACCTCGTACCGTAAACTTGCGTGCAGCCAACTACATCACAGAGGTAGGATTCGGAGCATCAAATTCGGTAGTTATCTGTTTTAAAGTGTTGGTAGACCACGCTTAGCAACTTAAAATCTACAGAATAAAGATTAATGAAAGTGATTTTTATTCTTTTAATGTTATTTGTGGAATTTACTTCGAAACTCTAGAATAAAGATTAAATAAATCGATTTTTGTCTTCTGAGAATTTGTAGTTTTATATATCAATATATTCCAGTTAGGTTAAAGAGTATTGTAGGGAATGAATACTCAGGCACGTTGGAAAACAAATGTGTTTTAAAAATGTATATACGTATAAATTCACAAGAGAAAAAATATAGGGCTGACTGACCACGCAGTCTATGAAAATAAGCTATTAAATTTTTGACCATGGCTTAGTTCTGACAACTTTATCTGGGACTGTAAGGAAAATGAATGTTTTTCTCTAGTTTTACTCTATTCACTCATTTTTTTTGATTGACAAGTATTTACAGAACATGTTGGTTCGAAGATCAAAAATATGGAAACGATGTAGTGTAAATAACTTATAATCGAAAACACCTTAAGTATTTAAATTTAGAAAAATCCTGAAATTAGATTTTATAAATTTACAAAGCCAAACCTTTTAAAGTAAAGAGCACAACGAGATCTCATCGCGTTCATATGCTATTGAGGAGTCCTCGAAAATACATTTTACCGCATTTACCTCTTTTAAGGGTTAAATTTCCAAAAAAATTCTGAAATATCTTTTAGGTATTTGTGCTGACTATTTTTTGAAGCTATGAATACATATATATATCGGGTTTATGAGCCATNGAAATATCTTTTAGGTATTTGTGCTGACTATTTTTTGAAGCTATGAATACATATATATATCGGGTTTATGAGCCATTGAGGAGCTCTCAAAACACATGTTACCACTTTTCATACCCTTAGTGGTTAAATTCCTCAATATTCCAGTGATAGAGTTTAAGGTATCTCCATAGGCTACCTTTAGAAGCTAAGAACACAACGATATTTCATCGGGTTAATGAGCTATTAAGGAGTCCTAAAAAAAATATGACTCCATTTAAACTTTTTAGGGGTTGAACTTCAAAAAATCCTGAAATCACCTTCTAGGTATTTATTTAGGCTACGTTTAGAAACTAAGTTCACAACGGTATCTCATGGGTTAATGAACTATTAGGAGTCCTCGAAAACACGTTTGACCACTTTTCGACCTCTTAGGGTTTAAATTTCAAAAGATCTTGAAATTAGTTTTTAGGAATTTTTGTAGGCTACGTTTTGAAGCTGGTTGCACAAGGTTAAATTAATAAAAAGTACTGATATTAGTTTTAGGTATTTGTATAGAATAATTTTTAAAGCAAAGAACATAGCGATATTTTTTTCAGGTTAATGAGCTACTGATGAGTCCTCGAAAACACGTTTTCCCCCATTTCACCCTCTTAAAGACTGAATTAAATAAAATGATGAAACTGCATTTTAGGTATATTTACTGGCTAAGTTCTAAAACAAAGACCACAACGATATCTTATGAGGTTAATGAGCTATTTATGAGTCATAGAATTACCTGTTTTCACCCTCTTAGGGGCTTAGTTTCAAAAATGAATTTCTTAGTGGATGCCTGCACAATAAGAGCAAGGCATTCCTAAATTTTCATGTTTATGCGTCCAGCTGTTTGGATTGTAGGTTGTTAAGTGTATCAGTCTGTCTGTCGGAAACTTCGTTTTATACATAGAGATTCAGTTTAATTTTTTCTCATAGAAAACATTAACTTATAGCTGTTATTATTTGAAAACTGTAAAGTTGTTTTTCCATTTAACTTTTTTTCTCGAAAAACATAACAATATTAATTTTTAATTTTATTTTAAACACGTTGTCTGCAGCATTTTTTAAAAGTTATATAGAGAACTGGGTTAGCTANTATTAATTTTTAATTTTATTTTAAACACGTTGTCTGCAGCATTTTTTAAAAGTTATATAGAGAACTGGGTTAGCTATGGATGGTTCGCGGTAAATTCACTACTTTTAAAATTAACCTTTGTAGAAATTTCCTACACTCTTTGGCTTATATAGGCTTTTCACGGTAAAGTCAGCACTTGTGAAATCAGCCTTTATGGGAAAAAAGGCCANACACTCTTTGGCTTATATAGGCTTTTCACGGTAAAGTCAGCACTTGTGAAATCAGCCTTTATGGGAAAAAAGGCCACTGCCCGTTAAGTGCATTTGTATGCTACCACATACACTGGCATGCAGGTTCCCATCAGCAGCGAATGAAGTGAAAATAGTTCCGAGGCTTGACGTTTTATTGCGCGTATATGTAATTTTCAAATCCATGGCAATCAAGATGTATATTTCCTTATTACACATTAGCGTACGAATTGGCATTGGGATAACACTTTTAAGTTGGGGCCGCGGTGGTGTAGAGGTTTGACTACTCGCCTTCCACCTAGGCGAACCGGGTTAGATTCCCGACGGGGTCGCCCCGGGATTTTCGCACGTGGGAAATTGTGCCGGACGATACCACTGATAGGCGGGTTTTCTCAGGGATCTCCCGTTTCCCCCGCCCTCTCATTCCGGCGCTGCTCCATACTCACCTAGCTTCGCCCTCATTGGCTCTCAAGACCTCGATGTTAAGAGCCACCCAAATCTCTTCACTCGCAAACATTTAAGATCTTAACAATTTCTCGTTTTCAATTGGCTGGCACAGGATTAAAGTCACTAGGCCCATGATATAGTAAAATTTCACATGTGGCGCAAGTTTACAAAATAAGAAAAGTAGTTTTTAAGCAGTGCTTTTAGAAATGTTGAGTTATCTGCGGACAGCCTTCAGTTTAATGCAAACATTGGTTAGCATATCGCAACATTGGGTAGCATATCGCGAGTGATGTTGATAGCCATTCGATAACGTCTCATTAAATCTGTGGTGTTCAAAGTTAGTGACAAGTGAAATCTGTTTCGTTTTGTTTTATAGAAAGAAGGACACGAATTAGCGTAATAGCAATGTATTTAGATCGATGTGTGCATACTAATAATTATATGCAAGAAAATGTTTAAAAAATATGTCACAGAGGGTTTTAAAAAGTGCTTACTTTAGTCTACAGTGAACGATCGTTGGTACGTCATAGTTGACGGGAAAAAAACATAGCGTGGTGCTGGCTGTTTATTTTTTAATTCGACAATAAAAAAATATAGCTGCATCAATCTGTGTGTGTGCTGAGCCTGCCAAAACAGTCTGTTACACTCGCCAGTTTAACGTATGGTAACAAAAGAGCTGTTATATTGAAACGAAGAACATTAATTTTTCAAGATCGGGATTAAACGTTAATATTTATAAAATATATTCGAAAATCGTTTAGCTTGTCTCATAGTTTGACAAAACATTTGGCCTAAAAAGGTGTTTCGCTTATAGATTTAAAGCATAAAGACGTAGATGTTCAGCCTAACATGTATTTAATACATTAGGAGTATATAGAAAAAGGAGAGTTTGGGCCAATGGCGTCTATCATAGCTGGAAGCTGTTCGTGCTCTGTCATTCCGTTCTGCCGGAGGCCATATTGTTCGCCATATTATCAATAGAATGACTCGTTTCGCCCCGAAAAACAAAAACAATTTATTTTAATAAAAAAAAAGAAGGAAAATATCTCGATTGTGTAAAGCGAAGCGGATTCGAGACTCCTCGATGCGAGAGCCTAAAAGTCTTCAAAGTAGCACGCGGATTAGAGGCTCTTAGAGGAATGAGCCACTTAATCCTCAGATAAGTAAAGTGGATTTGAGGCTCCGGGCCAGGTACAGCGAATCGGGTGGATCAGAGGACACGGCCCTCCTCCCCACCCCCCATCCTCGTTCGTATCCTTGACACCGCCCCCATGACCTTGAATCCAAAACAATGGCATAATTGGCAAATAAATCCAAAATATGTTAAATTTTTTTTAATTTATAAAAAAATGCTAAAAAATATATGAATTAAAAAAGCAAAAAAAAATTGAAATGTTAAATGCTTGGGCATAAGGGGACGGGGAACAAGAGCCGAAGCCGACCGGCCGACAGGTTGTGATGCCACCCAAACGCCATATTGGATGTGAGTGTCCTTGACCTTGGCCTCACATCCATAACCTAGACCATATGCTTGTGACCTTGGATGACTTTAACCCAAAAATTATCGCAAAATTCTTAAAAAATCCTCAATATTTTAAAAATATTTAAAAAATTTAAAATAATTTAAAAAATTACTAATTTGAAAACAAAAACATTTTTATTCTTAAACGCAAGAGTTTCGAGGTTCAATGATGGGTGGAGCGACTAAGCTCCCGGGACGAAAACCAAGCAGACGACTGACAGACACACCACCACCAACCCTTCCAATTTTATTGGCTAATTACTTGTGTTCGCTTGACCCCCTCTAACACCACCCGGCCCCACTCAATTTTTTTTTGCTCTCCTCGACCCCTCCGCGTCCCAATATCTAGCAATTCGTATTATCAGTTTAATTGTCCCCATTCCCCCCTCCACCCATCAAATAATTTATTGGTTTTATATCACACCTGGCCCCCTCCCTCTCGTCACTCCTTCCCTCTCCATTTGCTCACACCTTCGTTACACCCCCCTTCCCCCTCAAGACTGCACCCCTCCCATCACTCCAACCAATTTAGTCTATTTTCCATTAAGTAATTATTCTGTTACTCTTACACCACGCTACTATATCCAATTAACTATCTAGTCGACTCCCCATCCACCCAACTAAATGTTTCAACTATAAAAACAATATCCACTGCCATAACTTAACCTCTGTCAATAAACATACAAACTAGCCTACGAAAATATTCAAAACCAAATACCTATCTACCATAACATCATGATATACTGGCAGCATATAGAGATCATAAGTTACGTGAAAAGGTAATCTATCGGACGGAGCTGTCTTTTAAAAATTCTAATACGTGAATACCAGAGCGTTTACAAATATTTAAAGGTACATCCTAAGTTAAAAGAGGATCAAAGGAGTCTCCTTAAAGGTAATCGTTCAGAACGAAATGACCAAAGTCGGTAGGTACGAAATCCCACAGTCCAGTGATGTAGAATAGCAGTCAACCAACTTGAAAATGAAATTAAGTTCCTATACGTATACGCACATGTCAGCTTCCACTTTACAAAATTGCATTGTAGGTAAATCGTAATTACATCATGGTACGTGCCACGTACATTTATTATCGAGAAGGCCTATTACAAATGCAACATTATCACCAAGAATTCTGTGATGTTTCACCTTTTAGCTTTATCCTGTGGCTTATTGTTTTTTTTCGCAAAAAATTCCACACTAAAAAACACGCGATTCACTTAAAAAATATTTCGAGCCGTTGTATACGTGATTCTAGAAACGATTTTTTATTAACACACTTTCTATGGGCTTACGTTCCCTATTTTACTTCAACAAGGGGAGGGAGGTAGGAAAAAATATCGAGTAAGATAACGTAACTTGAGTAATACCTTGCGCATGTGTGTTGTGTACCAAGTAATTACAGTCTGATGCAGTTAAAGATAAACGAAGAATAACGCCAAATGCTCCTGCTATAGAGGTTCTCTCTGGATGCCTTTCATACTCTTTCAAAACTCTAAGCGTTATGGGAACCAACAAACAAAACCGTGTCTGTCATTGGCGTATCTGCCAGATCTTATGACGTATGGCTGTGCAGTAGAGAGGTTTAGGCGGCCTTAATGACATGGCCTTGAGAGCCGATGAGTGTGAAGCGAGGTGAGTATGGAGCGACGCCGGAATGCAAGGGTGTTGGTAATATGAGATCCTCGACAAAACCCGCTGACCAGTGGCATCGTCCGGGACGATTCCCGCGAGCGAAAATCCGGGGAGCCCCCCCCCCCCTGCCAGGAATCGAACCCGGCTCGCCTTGGTGGGAGACGAGCACTTTAACCGCTTCGCCACTCTGGCCTCAGCTGGTCAAAATATACGCTTGTTGATCTCCTGTTGGGAAGAAATTACTTTTGATTACTAACCGATAATGCGACCTCTTAGTAGATGACTGACAAAAATTTAAATGTCGAGAGAAAATTGTAACAGAAGATGCAAAATGAAAACTTCCCTGGAGTGAAATCAAAGTGTCATGCTTATATGAGGCTTCTAAGTAGTCAGAACGGAACTATAAGTAAAAACAGCATGAATGATGTAAACGAATCAGTGGAAACCTAACCATGGAAAACAGAAAAAACCAGCAGTATACCTATTTCCCGAATTTCAATCTTATTAATATTCATTTACAGTGAAAACAATTGAAGGGTACTGTGAAAAAAAAATGATAGTCCAATTTTACAGAAAATGAGGTTATGGTGTCTTCTGATAGAGAATTGTCAGTACTATTGGCATGCTTAAGCATAACGGTTAAAGGAGATGAATGTCCGAAATAACAGGCCTCGGAAGTATCTCTTCCAGGGGAGGAGTTAATAGTTTCAATTATATTTTACTCAAAACTTATCAAATATGGACATTCATCGTTTTGCCCCTGTTGTCAACACTCTTAACTTCTTACGTCGTCGGGGGTAGAGAGGACATTCAGACGGGTGATCGATATCAGACGACTTTAAATGTCAAACTGGGAGCTAGGGGTGAACAAACTTCTCTACTTAATGCCGTTGTCCAGTAACATTACAGATACTAAATCGAATTTCCAGTGGTCTTTAAAGAAATTATATTCAGCAGAATTTTGGGTTATGGTTTCACATCTTGATTTTCAGTAATGCAAAGTGTTTGTAGAAAAATTATTTTGAACATTTCGCATTTTACACATCCATTTTAGTTATACCGAGTGAGGTGGAATAGTGGTAAACATCGGGCTCGAATTTGGGAGGATCTGGGCTCGAATCCTGTTCCGGCCATCCTGACTTCGGTTGCCAGCGGTTTCCCGAAATCACTCCAGGCGAATGCTGGGATGGTTCCTTACTACTGGCCAAGGCCGATCACTCCCCCGTTCCTGTTTCTCTGAGCAACTTGCCAAGTCTCTAATGCCTGACTGTCGACGAGACGTTAAGCCCTACCTACCTATCCAGGAAATTTCAGTGCAGCCCATATACAAAAATGTCGCAGGTATTCAAGCGTATCATTAAGAAAATGGAAATGATGGTTATCTGGAAAGATTTAAAAATAATAATTATGGTTTGTGGAAAAATTTTAAACGTTGCATCCCGGACTAGTTCGAAGCAGTGACGTGTGAACTGTTGCAAGGTAAACCTGTTGCTTACTAGTTTACACTTTCAGCAACGTGCTCCGTCTCTAGTGACCTTGTTGTCAACGAGACGTTAAGCCCTCCCCGCCTACCGAAAGTAAACATAACTATAGGAACTTCCTTTTCTGCACAGGATCCATACTAATTTGCTGGTATTCTTTGAAATGCCTACTACTCAAGTGCCTACGACAGTAAATTTGCCAGCACGGTGTGTACAACAGCCGTCGTCATTGTCGGCACCATAAGCGATATCAGCATCGGTGAGTGTAAGGTAAACCTGCGAGGTTCCTCCTTACCTCATGTGTGGAAAGTGTCGAAACATTTCTGGGACATACATCCTTATAAATATGTAATGTGTGTATACTAGGTCAATTTTTTTATGAGAACACGTGCTTCTGCCGATTTGGGAATGAAAAATTCAAGACACAATGCATATTTAAAACATTGTGTGGGCTCTTCAACATAGTAAGGCATATTAAAGCTTTTGTACCTGTAAAATGTAATCATTTAATTTAGGCAAAATTTATTAAGTCATTTATTTTGCCGCAACTTGTCCATCAACGAAACGATAAAATGGCCGGCTTTAGTCCTATGGCTGCATATTGCTAGACGGAAGACTTGCTCAAAGAGGTATTTAATAAATGTGCAGATGTCGCCCTTTACGGTCCTTTCTTTCCAGTCTTAAAAACGTAAATAGTTTATGCTAGAAAGGCGCCTTAACCACTCGATGAGGTCGCGAAGGTGAAGTGGTCAGTTCATTCGCCTCCCATCACGGCGAATCGGGGTGGAATCCCATCGGAGTCAAACTTGGCTTTTCGTAAGTGGAAACAGCGGACGGTCGGTGTAGTATTGGAACATACACTTGCTTATTGACTACAGCCAGTCACTGCTAGAAGTTCGCCTCGCAACATCCCTATCGGTGCTTAAGGTAGAAGCAGAGTGACTTACAATATAGAGCACTGCAGCCGACTGTACAATAAGCAGAACTCATTAAAAAGTAGTACAGACCCTACAAAAATTATCAGAAAAGTACTATTTATATTGCATATTAACAGAAAATATAATGCATACTTTTTTTAAAATTTGTAATTCCTTAATAGTCTATGTTTAGTCTAACTAAGCGCAATTTCTTTCAGGATGCTTCAGAAAGCATATTTTGCAAGAAAACTTTCGCGAAGTACGGCTATCATAATTGCTACGTAGTATGGAAGAAAATCTTAGTACTACTGTTAACAAATTATTTTTATAATTGTTATTGTTATTATCTACATTTATTCCAGTAATAAAAAAAATTACTTTAAGTGGCCGACATGGATGTGCATAAAACCAGTTATTGTAAATATTCGTAAACATTATTACTAATTGTATTACATTCAAGCAGAGTATTCATAACGATGGTTTTGCTTGACGAAAAAGGGGAGAGGGAGGTTGGAAAATGTTTCTTCTGAAGCACTCAGGACAGAAATACGCTTTTGTTTTTATTAAAAAGCCCTATTCATTATTGTTTTAAAATATTTAATGAAATAAAATATAGCAACATATTTAACGCAGTTACAAAATGTATGCAGTCTTCTTTCATACACAATGTAAACCGTACTTTTCGGACACTTTTTGTAGTGTGTGTAGTGTAATTTAATGAGCATTAAAGATTTTGTACTGAATTCTACGGAACGACAGGACACAAAACATTATTTTGTACATTCTCTTAAGTTGACACTGTCTGAAAACAGTGGTTAGTTTAACAGCTGTAGTTGCCTACGAGGAAAAATTACTTACTTATTCCCAGTTGTTACTAGTTAAAAATAATTAAGACAGTGAAAACGTAACAGTTTGATAAAACTTGAAAAGCTATTATTTATGCTGCGTTATGCGAAAAATTTCGTAGATCCAACTTAAATGTGAGCTATGGCAAAAAATGGATAAATCCAAGATGGTGGGGACTGATTGTCCTTAAGACTTGCAATTTTTCTCTCCCCATATCTGTTTCTCTCTCTCTTTCTTACACACAGACACACACTCATTCACCACTTGGCCTGGTAAAGTGGCTGGAAGTACCAGGATGGTTGCTACCAGCCGCGAAGTCACACTACGTGCTTGGTATTCTTCTAAACGTGACTAAATAATCGTGATGACGCGTGGTTATTATCACGCGATGAGCAGACAATACCGGAGAGAAAGGAACAGACCACAGAGTTCTTTGAAATACAACGAAGGACAGCCACAATATTACGTTGTACTTTTTTTTTTCCTTCTCGTTTTTTCGTATCACGTTTCTTTGTCGAACGAGCATGTGTTCGCCGCGGGAAAAATCTGAAGTTGATTATTTATTCTCTTTCTTGTGACGCCACCAGTGTGCCCACCTGCCGTAAGTGTCCGGTGTTCCACTCTCTGTGAGCGATCGCGTGGGTTTGCTTTCCTCTTCCGTTTGTTTGTTCAGTGATGCAGCGCTATAGCGCAGTTTCGGCATCACTTAAAAATGGCCCGCTCGTCCACATGAAACTAATTAGCGAGGTCAAGGCAGAGGCGCAATGCGGTGATATACTGCGACTACATACTAGCTACGACGAGCCTGACACGACAATATACAGTAGTTTTCAATGTGACTGCTGAATTTACAGCACGGTATTTTACACGAACGTTAGGATTTTTCGGCACCATTTAAAAGGCGCTTACATAATAAATTACTTTCAAAGGCTTACAAGAAGAGGAGATATTACGGAAAAACACGGGAAGATATCGATGTTAATTTTTTAAGCTTAAGCTGTTGAGACGCATATAGTACTTTCTTTGGAAGACGCTAATTTTCCACAATAGGAAAAGTTTGACGAACTATATCGTTTTAAGTTTCTTCACCCTGCTCGTCGTGCTGCACGACACGGTGCGAAATAGAAATCTTCTCTTATCCAAAACTGCTGGTCGTACGACAGTTTCGTCGCACTGAAGTCAGAAGTATCTTGTATTTGACTGGCTGTTCGATTTTAATTGTCGCGTCCGACGCGTCGTCTCAACAGGAGCTAAGTGATTCCGACATTTCTCCGACCCTAGCGTCTACAACCGACCAATGTGGCGCAATGGTAACACGTTGACCTCGCGTTCGGAAGATCCGGGTTAGCTTCTTGGTCTGGCTATCTTGAGTTCGGTTCTCCATGGTTTTCCGAAATCACTGCAGAAGAACGTCGGTATGGTTCATTACTACGGGCCACATGACCGCGCCTATCCCTGCTGTAGATGATCCGTTCAATATTCTTCCTCTATAATTATTGCGCTGTTGACGATACCTCAATCCACAAATAATTTTTAAACTACATATTCCAAATCATTAAAAATACTATGCGCGCTATGTTAGTAGTCGGGCTTTCATCTGTTTCAATGGCAACACAAATGTATCCCGAAGCCATGTTAGTTTACCAACACAATATACACATGACTAGCAACATTTCCTAAAAATATGTAAACACTGCAAATAATGGTTGTATAGTCTATTCACGGCATTTTCACATTTTCTGACTAAAACCATTGCAAATTACCCTTTCCCCCAATTCGACTAAATAATTATCCTGATAGTTAGAACATGTTCTTACATAAAATGTCAATAAAGTGAGTTTCGGCGCTTTATTTGTAAAGAAAATATTTCTCACACACATTTACGTTTTCATACGAAGCTGTTGGAAACACTATCTTCGTGAATCGAAATATTTTTGATTATCTGTTCGTAGCGATGATTCCTACCTAGCGTTTTCTTTCAGACTTGTTTAAGTTTGTTTTCAAGTGGTGGAAGGATCGCTTATGAGTAACCCGAAAGCAGAATTTTAACAGGGTTTCATAAGAATTGCGAGTTACCGCGAAGAATTTGAAGCAATTAAATGAAGCAGATACAGTTCTTAAATACAGGACACACCAGTTTTAAAAAATGAGCCCGCTGAAATAATTTTTTTAGAGCATCCTTGCCCTCCACCCCTTAAACGTACTAGCATAATACTTATCAAATAATTATTACGAAACGTAAATAAAAAGTTGTTGCTTTGTATGCCAGTATTTAATGAAGTACGCCTGTTTTATGCATAACTCCGGGATATAAGACTGTTAGTCATTTGCCGCATGTAGTAAGTATTTTCGTTTTCTAGAAAGTACAACATATTCAAGTTAAAGTAAACATGATTTTTTTTCTAAATTAACGTAAAAACGTAAGAGCTATCGTGCAAAACTGATATGCCCATCACAGATAAAAATTGATGTTTTAACAATTTTCAGATTGATTTTCTGAGATGAATTGAATTACGATACTCAGNACCATCACAGATAAAAATTGATGTTTTAACAATTTTCAGATTGATTTTCTGAGATGAATTGAATTACGATACTCAGATTATGCAAATCACAACGTATCCAAGCACAAGACCTCTCTAAATTAGGAATTTTAGTGCAAAATTCAACATGTCCACCACAAACGTGATTATATTTCGGTTGTTGTATTCAGTCGTAGACTATTATGTTTTGAATGCAGTGTTTCTCTCTCGCTACGTTACTTTCTTGTAAAAAGATATATTTCATTTGAAATAACGGATTTTAAGCTAAACGTTGGTGAAATTTATACTGTGGCCCGNGGGGGGGGGGGGGTATTTTGGGATAGCTGAAGGTAAATGCAGGAGAAGCTGAACTAAGTTTAAACTGTAAATACGCTAACGTTAGTGAAATATTCAACATTAAGAAGGATACATTTTATTGATATGAACTTTATACCAAAGGTAAGGTACATGACAATACACAATTAATTAGGATTAAAGAACTGTACATGATCTCTGTCCTTGAGAATTCAGTATAGTGTGAAGCCCCCATGTGTTGCAATCAGAAACCCTAAACGTCGTGGCATGAAATCAAAGAGGACCTGGATACGTTCCTTGGGAATCTCCCTCCAAGCGGTTTGTATGCGAGTCTACAAAGTATCTAAAGTGGTTGCTGGAGTACCGTGACGAACAAGGCGCTGAATAACCATATCCCAGACATGTTAGACGGGCGACATGTCAGGCGAACGTGCAAGCCAGGGAAGCAGTGGTACCCATCACTCATCGAAGAAGGCTTGCACATTCCTCGCCACGTGTTTACGGGCATTGTCCTCCTGAAATATGGCCTGTGGAGTTGCCTGATGGAGGGGCAGTACCTTGGGGTCTAAATCCTCCCTGATGCAGTGGCTGCAGTTCATATTGCCCTCAATACATAGGAGTCGAGATCGCATGTTGTATCCAATGGCGCCCCACACCATCACACTTGGCGTTTGTCCCCTATGCCGCTCCACAATGGCGGCTGCCAGATTGCTGTCACCACAGTATACTCTAAATTTTTTTTGTACTTTTACAAGAAAAATCCTTGGAAACCCAGTTTCCAGAAAATCTTTTGTAAAAATACAAACAGTTTTGTTGTAAAATCTGCAAAATATATAATCGTAATATTACAAATAATAGCCTTGTGTTACAACTTACATCATTGAGAAGTGCACATATTTTTTTTTCTAGAAAATATTTGTAATGAATTAATAACAGAGAATAACTAAAAAATATTTCAAAGTGTAATTTCCAAAAGAATAAAAGTGCCTTCGCCAGCACGAGGACTAGAACCCACATCCCTTGTATTATTAGCACGCAACCAGACCAACTTGACTTACGAACTGAAGAATGATTTTTATTACAAATCTATATTCAAGTACTTATGAAATATTAAGGAAGATAAATGATTTAAGAGAATACATTTATTTCATTCTAAAGATGTCTGTGTAAATAGGAAACATTAACAGTTAATAAGTAATACGGTAAAGTTTTATTGAAATTGTCGTTTTATTATTATAGTTGTTTTAAGGTTTTAACGTTATTTAAACTTGCAATACATTTCTAATACATAAAAACATTTATTTTTGCACGCAACTATACTTTACATCAGCCATAGTTTTTGCACAAACTATACGGTGTTACGTTGCTGAGTGTCCGCCATTTTGCTGATATTCGTGAACACGGGTCAGTATAGTACAAACATTTCTTAAGGTCTATTACAAACACGGCCCTAGTAGTTTTACAAACGAGTAGTTTTACAAGATAAATATTTGTACTGTTACAAGAATTCGTAAAATTACAAACAATTTACCAGTACAACATTTCAATTTTTTTTACAGTCTAGCGCAGTGGTTCCCAACCTTTTATGAGGTGTCGCCCCTTAGTGGAAGACAACTCACCCCTGTCGCCCCCCTTCTCTTAATACGGTATACCCTTATTTAAATGTAAGAAACAAGTTGTTGTAAAAATAATAGACTGAATTATTCTGTTAAATGTGTATTTTTATTACTATATACAACAAATAATTAACCAATGAAGATATATACAGAATTCTTCCTCTTATCAGTCTCGTCTCATGAGTTTGAGTTCAATTTAAATTTTGGGTATCTTGTAAACCTGTTGAAGAAACAAATTTTTTAGAATTATTTCAAATTAAATGAAGAGTGTAATAATTTGGTGGTTATGTGGGTATTTTAAGGCTGTACCGTATTTTGGATAAAGATAAAAAAAAA
>NQII01000067.1:1615568-1632902 GCA_002778355.1 Clitarchus hookeri | reverse complement strand
AATTTTTGCAAAAATATATGTTAATTTGTGTTTTTTTTTTTTTTTGCTTTAAAAAAAGAAATCCGAAGTATGTAGTTACAAATCTTACACCTTTAACTTTCAGCTGGCATGGGAGAACTCGTTGGATGACAATTACTAGCAAACTGATCACAAATGTCCACAAAGTATTGTAATCGTAATTTGCTCTGCCGAACTCTGTTGTGTATGCAAACTGTACACCATCCCTGTCGCAGAAGTTCTGCAGCCTGCAGCAGGTTTCAGCTATGCATCAGTTTAGCCACACTTCTGAATTGTTCCTCCGCTTAGCGCGCCGGTGTCTATGCACGTTGTGATAAAACCTGTACTAATGTTAAGTAATTTTTCTGCGCGAAAGTTGTTGCTGTGATATAGGATTGAAACACGGGCAAACTAGTTAATGTATCAACGAAAATGTATTTGAGACTGTAGTTGTACGACTTGTCAAAACATGCACCATTTCGAATCATGAGTACTTCTTAGAAGCTCGTTGGCTGACTAAATATTACCATTNTGACTTGTCAAAACATGCACCATTTCGAATCATGAGTACTTCTTAGAAGCTCGTTGGCTGACTAAATATTACCATTCAAATTTTATTTATGGTTGTAGTTGCATTTGGTACCTGAAGGGTTTTAATGAATTGCAATTCCAGTTTTTGAATTGTTTATTCGTAGCTTTCTTTAATGAGAAAATGGGGAATACGAAATTCATCCATTTTTCGATCATAAAGTAGGAAATTTGCCTAGCACAGTGAATGCGACAAAATATTTTTTGTAGTACGAAATGTTTATTCGTATAATTACGTAACTGTTCTTATAAAACTAGCTCTATTATGCGTTTCAACNTTTTTGTAGTACGAAATGTTTATTCGTATAATTACGTAACTGTTCTTATAAAACTAGCTCTATTATGCGTTTCAACAATTTCGATCCATAGCTTGACATTAGAATTTAATTTTGTGCCGTTACTTTACCGTTATTTACCGTACTTTGCTAAGATGCTCAATTCTGGAAATACCACACAGGTTTCCACATAGCACAATTCGGCGGCCGCCGCAGTTTTTCATCACTGCCGAAGCTCTTAGCGGGGTAGTTCAGGCAACTTGAGGGGCCCCTTNTTTCGGCGGCCGCCGCAGTTTTTCATCACTGCCGAAGCTCTTAGCGGGGTAGTTCAGGCAACTTGAGGGGCCCCTTAGTCACCCAAAGGTTAACGGTTTTGTCTTTTGTCATACGGAGGGTCAATAGAAGGCTAGCCCCTTCCCAACCCTCGGACACATACCTACTCGTAGATGCGGGGTTTTGCCACCTCTACATAGTCCGCCGGCTTACCCCAGCAAGCCAGGTACCCATAATGTTCCTCCCCCCTCCCTGCCTGTACATGGTGTCGCTGCCTAGGTATATAGCTGTAGTGCCGTGCACTGCCTTACTCATCAGAGTACAGATGCAGTGCGGGAGGATGGAGGGTGTGTTGGCCTTCGGGCCTTAAAACCTGTACTTATTTTCGAAATTTAGAAAAAGCAGGTTAGGTTAATAACCTGGACAAGGATTTTGTATATTAAGTGGATTCTAGTGCCAAATAAAAATCTCGTGACTCTAAGAACGCGAGGTCTGGTTGGGTGTGGCCAAACATGAAATGTTGGCGAGGGTGAAAATAATGGTAATGGCAATCCTGTGGTTAATAATTAAAAAGAATATTGCTTTAGCTAAAGGATGTAAAGCAAGTGGTGTAAATAATTAGTTATTTAAGAAATCCGTATGCGCGTTTATGAAAGCGGAGATCTCTGGAGACGCACAGCTTGTTAAAAGGGATTTTGGGTCGGAAAAGGTAGGGGGGGGGGTATTTGTTTGCAGCGAGAACTGCAGACAAAGTGGCTGGCGCGATGCTAGCGCAAAGTTTTTTTTACTAACCTACTCTAAAACTTAAGTGTTATGGTTGAGCCCGCGGTAGGGATGGGAGTTAATTGCGCCCCATACGCCTACAAGGAAGGGAAATCATGCAAAGAGACGTGCATCGCGGCAGCAAAGGATTGGGCTGCCGTGGCCCCAGTTTGGCTATGACAACCTCCCTAAGTGTACTTATAGCTAAACTACTATACTAAGAAGAGAGGGGAAAAACCGGCACAGACTCCGTAAAAGCCCTTTTGACAAGAAATAATTGAAAATGGTTGCATGCATTATCAGGAAATGCTACAGGAGACAGTTGGGTGGAAACCATGCTCTTTATTAATGGGTGGAGAAAATACTAGTAGAGGGGGCAGGGTGTTACATGGGTTTCGAAGGGCGAAAAAAACATTTCCTCTAATTTTTTTGATATAATAAAAAAAATTTATTCAAACTATAAGTATATAAAAGAACATTTGAACAATATTGCATAAAATTTTCATCCAAACAGTTTGGAAATTCAGCCGTTGAGAGGTGGTTTTCGGAGACCCCCTTAGAGAAGTGTCCTCGCGGTGGACAGGATAACTCATGATAGCTTTGACTGAAATCAAAAAACCAAATATTATCTGTTAGTATGCGACTATAGCTAGTGATTGAACAAAGGATTTAAAAAAAAAAATTAAATTTCGGCAGTTGTATGCAAAAAAGTAATATTTTCGGTCAAATCTTGTAAAATAAGTTGTGATCAAAGAAAAAAAATCCTTCGTCAAGCACTAGTGAATAATATCTAGAAGAAGTGAGCAAAATTTCAACAAGATCGGTGCGTTAGTTTTTGAGAAATCTTGTCCACAGATTTCAAAAATACAGTTTTGAGAAAAAAATCTATTACTGTTTTAAGTAGGAATAGAACGGAGAATTTTTTTTTAATTTGCATGGACTCGTAGATTCCAGCTCCTCAAAACAAAGGTCCATCTGCAATATCCAGGGCATCCTTTTGCTCTTGCCTCGAGTCCCAGCCTCAGCTCTTTTCTCGGCTAAGAGTATGCGATGTGAATCTCCTTTCCGCGCATACTCGTGGCTATTTCGGCCAAGTTTGATGTCCACACCGCGCCGAAAAAATTAATAGAGCAGAAAATGCCTTCGTTGGAAGTGCAGGCAGCGATTAATGCAGCTATTTCAGCTTTTTTAGAACCAGCCGGAAGTATTATTTGGAGCGATGTTACAAATGAGCTGGTTCACTCTCGTTATTATTTTGCGTTAAGACACCAACACGCCGCTCTAAAAGCACATTCTCACTAAGCTCTTGTTAAGTGGGTGTGAAAGCTGATAAAACATCACTCTGCAACGGAGCGTTATCGTGCTTGAATGATGACAGAGCATTTGTAGCTGAAGCGCCATGAGTCAGCGCCGGTCGTTTTTAGCGGCTGTCGCACACAACAGGTTTTGTGGTACTAGCCGGAATTGTTGGATCGGCGGGGTTTGCTCTGCGGGACTGAAATTCGAACACGCCCGAGACTGTAGCCGCGCATTTCAAGGTCTTCTTTGATAGTGACAGGGTCGTTGTCGCCCGGCAGGTCGAACCCCACTTTGTGGCGACTACGTCGATGTACTGCATGTGGAATAAGGGGTGTTTGCGTTTGTCAGCAGATTCGTTGCCGCAGTGTGTTTCTGCTCGTCGGCCGCAATAATATGCAGGCAGTTACGAGCGAGTGAAGCGAGTTGCGTGTATTCTTAGAGTTCGCGCACAAGATGGGTGTATCAGGAAGTGTCCCTAATAACCAACCTGAATGTCTGTTTCTTCGAAATGCGCGGCTGTGTTTGGGTGCCTCAAGGGCCGGGGTTGTGCTGGGAACTCTCGGGATCGAGAACTGGTTTGAAACCGGCACTTGCGGAACAACAGCCTCCTGTCGAGGTCCGCGAGCTCGTTTCATTGTCCTGGTCTCAGCCAGCGTCAGTTCTGCGCCGGACGGGATATTCTTTGGAATGGTTGCTATAGGGTACTGGCTTACCCGGCCACGCGTTGCTGTGGCATGAAATATTTTGGTTCTATTCATTTCTGTGAAATTAATTGAAAGAAGTATTATGTATATTCAAAATCTTTATTATTGGAGTACTTGTTTGTATAATATGTTTTTAGTTTTACCATCTTCCGCGCGTATGAATAAGTTGTGTGGTTTTCCTACTCTAGAACACGACACATAATTAGCCGTGCGAAAAACATTCTTTCTAAATTTATTATTTGCGGAAGCTGTCTACGCCTGTGTAGCTTTTAGTTCTGGAGAAACTGGATGAGTGATAAAACTTCACTACGACATGTAAATGCCACAATAAATTTCAGATCACTGAATAGTAGGAGCGCATTAAAACGATAAGTATCGTTGTTTAGAGCATTGACGTAATTAAAAGTATCGATATATCGTGTGTGTGTGTGTGTGTGTATATATATATATATATATGTTGCTAGGTTGGGACTTTACATTGTTGACATTTAACTAACGCGCTTCCTGACGCGAAAGCATGGTAAAAAATGAACTTTTTGCAGATTTTAGTTACTTTGCAGGTAATACAGATAAAAAAGAAAGGTGTAAAAGCACTCGTGGGAACGAAAGGAAGCTTTATAAAAAACAGAATGAAAATCAGTTGATTTTTTTTTGAAGTTACATGCGTCCGAACAAACTGACACAAGGTTTATATATACACACACATATATATAGGTTTATATACACACACATATATATATATAGGTTTATATATACATATATGTATATATTCTGCAGCGTAATATGGGCGGGCATAGAGGTACCCCTCCCCTTTCGCTATCCCCTCCACCAAGAAAGCTATTTTTGCCCACGTCTTGACCACAGAGCAGGCACACTTGGCCTTCTCGACGTCAGGTTTGTCCCCGAATCGATATTGAAGCATTCCGCTCACCAACTCAAACTTCGCGTTGTTTTACGTGGCTTCGTGCTTTTTAAACTAAGTTTTACTACTGCTCTGCACGTAAATTCTTTCGAATGAAAAATAAATAAACCTATATTTCCCCGCCTTATTATTCCTGCTTAAACAATGTAATTAATTGAGAGAATATTAATGCAATGCAGAAATGTCAAACCTTGAGCTGAGTTAGGTTCTCAGTGGCGCGCCACTGGACTTGCATTCGGGAGGATACGGGCTCGATTCCCGGCCCCGTCATCCTGATTACGGTTTGACGTAGTCTTCCGAAATGACTAAGTGCTGCAGCAGTTCCTTACTACAGGCTAGGAGCTCGCTGTCGAGACGTTGGTTTACGTACCCACTGGCAACATTGGAACCTGGTAGTCGTGGTATTTTAGCCATGTTTAAATGCGTGCTTNGCGTTGGTTTACGTACCCACTGGCAACATTGGAACCTGGTAGTCGTGGTATTTTAGCCATGTTTAAATGCGTGCTTGTGTAATATAAATAAAAATCCAACAAAACTCATTATACACTAAAATAAATTCTGTTTTGCAGTCTAATAAAATCAAGCATTTTAACACTTTCATCTGTGGTAAACTTTAGCACCGTTGTAACGCCGTTTACCTTTTGANTCTAATAAAATCAAGCATTTTAACACTTTCATCTGTGGTAAACTTTAGCACCGTTGTAACGCCGTTTACCTTTTGATAAGCTCAAGTTCGGTATTAAGTGTGGCAAGGATTACAACTCAGCCAAAATGTGTTCACACTGGTCGAACAAATTTTACGCAATTTGTGTAGTTTAAAATGTAGCAAATTTCACTGAACCGTACCAAAGCCTGGAACTAAGTTTACTGGTGTGTTTATTAGCTGCATGACAATTTATTTGAAAGAGCAATGCCAATGGACAACACAATCGTAAGTTCTGGTCGTGGTTAGTGGTTGTTAAAGATTGATTTTCCTTCAATAGATTATATCGGAACAGTTAGTCTGTAAATTTCAGTATATGACCTACATAAATTGCCCGAACGAGTGTATTCTTGCAAAATGAAGGCGCTTTCAATGGCCACTAACCTTACATTCGCGAAGTTAACGTTCTTCTAGCCTCTTCCATCCATGTAGCAATACTTTTTTGGAAGTTGTAATTTTTGTAGTTTTATAAAAAATTTGAAAATTCTGTGGTTACTAATGCAACAGGTGCTCAATTTGACTATAGACGTGGAGGAGCTAAATATTTTGCTTCGATCGCTGTATTCTGATGAACAAGTGTTTCCTACATGTCTGTCTGTTCAGTAATGACTACGGTAGGTTTTCCTGCATCTTCGGTTATTCACGTGTTTTGCTGTTTTGTAAAATTATTCGAGCGTGCTGGCGGAATCTGAAGAATGGTACGTATAAGAAAAACTGAGCGTAATATGTAACTTTGCGCAATAATTAAGTGCCACATAGGTGTGCTTTACGCATGGCTCACATTTCAAATGATCTACAACCGTTGGGGGCCGCGGTGGCTGAGCGACTAGCCTGCTCACCTCCCAAGGCGAGCCGGGTTCAGTCCCCGGCCGGGCCACTCTCGGATTTTCGGAAGNAGATTTTCACACGTGGGAATCGTCCCGGACGATGCCGCTGGTCGGCCGCTTTCCTCGGGGATCTCCCGTTTCTCCCGCCCTTTCATTCCGGCGCTGCTCCATACCCACCTCAATCACCCTCATCGGCTCTCAAGACCTCGCTGTTGAGTCGCCAAAATCTCTTCATTCACTCACTACAGCTGTTCCGTTTTGATTATAACTTAACGTAATATAATCCGATAAGCTTAATCGCTACGTAGAGAATGAAGCTCTAACTTATAAAGGGCAGCCCTGTAAATATTGTTTTAGTTAGGTTGATTTTTCCAAAGACAGTGAACCAGAGTATTCGACCACACTTTAATACCCATAGCGGTTTGTTATCAAGGCATGTGTTTGCTAAAAAAAAAATGCTTTATCTGGAAATGGATTAAGGTTANAAGTAGGTTGCCTGATAACTGTTCAAATGACTCCAGGGCGCGAGCCATTGCCGAGGCGAGCAGTAAAAACACTCGCGCACACTTGAAAGTGTAAAGGATAAAGAAAATTATCTTATCTGAAAACCCGCGCGACTGTCTCTTGAGTACTTTCTATGGTGCTTACGTAACCAGATCCGGCCTCTTGCCCTGTAAACAAAGACCACACGAACGGAAGTTAGTTGAAAAACTGAAGCTTCTGTGTCTGTGATAACATTCACTGCCACGCATTGAAGGCCTTAAGTAGACGTACCGCCTACTTAGAGCATGTACATTGCGAGGTAGTCAACATTCCATGTAGTGCGAGAACGTGGCTTGTGCAATTCTGTATAATACATCTAATGCTTGTGGTATAAAAAACTTCAGCAGACTCGCTTCACTCATCGCCCAAGGTTTTACGGCGCTATGCACGTCTGTATTAAGTAATCCTGTTATTACGATGTAATCTGGTATGTTGTTTTTCTAGAAGTTTTAAATAAAAACGTTTACGCATTACTCCGTCAAACTACTTTTCATATAGTTTGTCTATTCACGTTTTCTTCTCCCTTTTTGAAACAAACCTTTGATAAATCGCCCCATGTATAATGTGCAGGGGCGGGTATGCAACCCCGTGTGCTTGGCATTGTAACCATCCTGTGCGCAGGTCTGCGTGCGTGATAACACAGCTCAGTATCTCAAGGTCGCAGTCTCGGAGGTGCTACGTATCTACAGTTCCTGCAGGACGTGCTACCGGAATACTCGGAGCAAGTTTTTTAAACGCACGTACAGTCGCCAAATTCGTAACAGACGTCGCCCTCTACCACGAAAATGATTGTATGGTCATTTGTGTCTCGTGTGCACTTAAAAGCATAGTTGGCTGTAATTTCCGAACCGCAGGTGTGTAGGGTCTGGATTAGAACATACATGCACATCGGCCTACACGCACATTTTTTCCTCGGGAATGAACTTATCACCAGGATGCGCTCCACCGTTGCGAGAGGACTTGGTGGAAGGTCTCGGCCTCGAGCCTGACTGCACTTCCCATGCAGAAGGCGTGCAGGTGGAGGCCCAGTCCGTGAAACCTTGCCTTTTCACAACATGCTTATGGCACACATTTCTCCTGCCATTTGCACAAATAAATATTTTTACTTTTTCGGAAACGTTCCGTACACTACACTTTCGTACATTCTTGCCTTGTATATGTGAACATCACGATTTTGTCTGACCAACTCTTCCAGCGAACGAGGAAGTGTAGATTTAGAGCATCAATTGTAAACTTGATAGTTTTTATATTCGCACGTTAATGTGTCCCGTACATAAGCCTTCAAAATCATGGATTTGTAGTTTTTAATTTGTTTGGCTTTTTTAGGCTAGCGCATCCATTATGGCCGCTGGCCGACCGGAATGACAGACGAGCAGCTCCGATGCTCCGGTCCGAGGTCCTCATGTGCCAAAGTCCCCATAATCCCTCTACTAGTTACCTAGTTCAGCATTCTCGTGATTTTCTGTGTGTTAGCTTACAAAAACTTATGGACTGACATTAACAATCCGGTAAGTGTCCCTCACATATGCGTGCGCATAGGTGTTGCAACTGCACCTCCTCCCCCCCCCCCCCNAAAAAGTATTTTGCCAATTTCGTGTTTTGACTAAGACAGTCTGTGTTTGAAACGACCACTGAATCAAGAATGTTTTATGTAATGTAGACTATTTGTGATGTCTAAATATATTCTTACTTGGTATTTTTAACCTCGTAAGTGTATCTTAATTTTACTGTTTGAACCCCCCTCCCCCAATTACCTGCGTGCGTCTATGGTCACACATCCTAGGGCTGTCTTGCGTTTTTATTGAAATTGTGTTCCTGCATATGTTAACCCAAGCAGGGTCAAACTTTCTAAACACATTTGATCACTCGTAAATGAATTTTAAATGTGAAAACTGATTTCGTAGTATTCTACTTAAAAGTTTAGTTAGTTAGGTCTGATATTTAAACCACTGTATTCAGCAGTCTTTTAAAGCATTTTTTTTATTTGAAAAACTTTTTTTAGAAGTTTTTATTATTGTAATTTTGTAAGCTGGATAATAGGAGTTTTGCTGCGAGTAAATAAAAATATCCGCAGTCCGTTTTTTAATTGTTAAAGTATATCTATTCGCGGAAGAAATTTGCGAACGTGTAATTGGTGATGGCTTTGATAGCCCGTTGAAGAGGGTAGACTGGAGGCAGTTCACAGCGCTCTGGTAGTAATCGGAAGGTTTTGTCGTCTGCACACAGATGTCAAACGTTCTGAATCACATAAATTGAACGTTTTGAAATTTGCTTTTGGCTTTTTGCTGAACGTATTGTATTAGGGATTAAAATTACTATAATTACGTGTAACTCGGTTGCCATTGCAATAGTTTGTTTTGGGTCTTCGTCTTAGTTCGCAATTATNAAATTACTATAATTACGTGTAACTCGGTTGCCATTGCAATAGTTTGTTTTGGGTCTTCGTCTTAGTTCGCAATTATTCCGGAAACATTAATCGAATCGTAACTCAGTTTCATGATGGCCATTTCTGGTTACCTGAGAAGGCTTCACGTGAATTAAGTCTGCTTGGTCATAAGAAAAGCCAGCGAGTGTAAGTAGCGAAATTATCTTAACAAAAATCTACCGTGCGTGTAATAGGTGTGCACGTTAGTTGTANAGCCAGCGAGTGTAAGTAGCGAAATTATCTTAACAAAAATCTACCGTGCGTGTAATAGGTGTGCACGTTAGTTGTATACTGTGATATTGTTGCATGCTCTCTGCTCTTGGTCGCTTCTCTCGCTCTTCGTGCACGCGACAGCGAAGGAATGTTTGAAGGCCGGGCGAGCGAGAATCGTAGCAGGGCGTGAAGTTAAGGCGTCCCTCCGTGTGCTCCTGGCCTTCAGTGCGTCGAATTGCTGTGTTTATATGAGTAGTTTCCGACTTGTGGTGCGGGTAACCTTGAGATCGGGCAAAGTGAGACTCTGAGACTATTTAAGTTGCGACGGTCCTGTGAGTCGAGAGTTGTCGAGAGTTGTCGAGAGTTGTCGAGAGTTGTCGAGAGAAGTCTGCGGACTGAGAAGAGTGAAGGGACTGGTGGGCGGGACTACTGAACTGGATGAGTGAGTGTAAGAGATTTGGAATGACTGTAATAGAAAAACGGAACATATGTAATAGTGTGAATTGACTACAACAAATATAGACATTGAGGATTATTTTCATTACGATTGACATACATAAAATATTGCACTCACTGAGAATATGAAGTTTGATGTTGTAAATAATATCTGTTTAAAAATAAATTAAAATTAAATAAAGTTTTTTTTATTTATATTAAGACCTCAATCCCTCAGAAATTCAAAATACCTCCAACAGGAATGAAGTTATGTTACATTTGATTTTCCTCCGAATCTGTTCACAACTACTCGCTCTCGTTACTTAAAGTAGCATCGTGGCAATAGCAAGTACCTTCAACGTCTGTAAAGCGGATCAGTTAGAAATTACTGCGACGTGCCAAGGTCACGTTTCGTTTTGCGTCATTTGGAGTAGAACAGGGGTGTCCAAACATGTTTCGCGAGTTGAGCTAGTGTAACCGAGCTGGGGGGGACGGGGTTGTAACACTCCACGCCCCTTTTATTAATTTGATCCCAAATGTATCAGTTAATATTAACGTTATTAATAATGTTTAGATGTATGATAAAATATATGTAAAATCCTTAAACGAATTAGTTTTATTGCATTGTGAAGTAAATTTTTTTCATAGCATTAGCCCTAANAGATGTATGATAAAATATATGTAAAATCCTTAAACGAATTAGTTTTATTGCATTGTGAAGTAAATTTTTTTCATAGCATTAGCCCTAATGACGTGTCTCGGCACCACTTACGCAGTTCTGACATACCTTCCTTTCCTTACCAGCCCCTCTCCATTTTTTAAAACATAACCGGGCACGCCAGTGGATCGTGATCGTCTGGCGTGTTTGCACCACGAGCCACTAGCAAAGCGCGCAGTCTGCACCAAAGTGTGTCGTTAGTCGCGAGCAGCTCGCGTGCCGACACGGCGGTGCGACGTGCGTAGCCTCACGCCCCTGGCTCGCTCTGCACGCAGCCCGTGGATGGGACCGGCGCCAGCCCCCAGGTGTGCGCCAGTAGTGAGTGTTGCCGCCGAGCTATCTTTGATCCGGCGCCCGTCCCATATAAACTCCCCGCGGGACCCCTACCGCCGCTGCTCCGCCAACTTATCTAGACACCTCGCGACTGAGCGCGATAGTGGTCTTCAGCGACACAAGTGGGCAATTGAACAGGGTAGTCTTTAACAACATAAATAACACGCCGTTTGAGAGATCCCGCAGTCATGTCTATAGTCACTTGTGCTTCCGCTGTTCGTGTTAACTCTTGTTACTGTCGCAGGTCGTTAGACAAATCTTCACTTTGCATGTAATGAGCCTTTTAATGTTTCCTCCGAACTGTCGGCACGACCTTTAAGTTGGTGCATCGACAATAGTGTGGGAGGGGAAAGCGTGTCTTTCACACATTTCTCTGGGTTTCCACAAGTTTGTCGAACTGTGTAATGGGCACGCGATGCCCGTGCAATGTCCTCTTCGTGGTGAATTCAAGCTACTGAAACACTCGTAGCTTACGCGCGATGCGTACTTTACTTAGACAACGTAATTTCTCGAATCCAGAATTTGCTATTAAAAAGTCTAATAAGTGATTATTAGGCCACAGTAACCATTGAGGGGGGGGGGGTGGATCTAACAGTGCCCTTTAATAAACATTTAAAAGTTTTCATTTCACTAAAATTTAAATGTAATAGTATAAGCAACAGTCAAGTACATACTTAGTGTTTTATAAAATGGTGTGGAGTCACAACCTCTATTTTGTCGTGGATACTTAAGTATTCATTTACAGGGATTATCCCACACACATCTATAAATAAATATATATATATATATATATATATATATATATAAACACTTCACACGTAATTATGTAATTATAACATTACTTTCTGGCACTTGTTTCCAAAAATACTTAATGTAAAAAATCTACTCGAATGATACCTTTTAGAAATCAACCTTTGAAAATGTCACTGTCCTTACTTGCATATATTTAAACGGGCACATTAGTTGGCATGCGCCCAGTAAAGTCTTTAATATCTGAGGGAAAGTAGTTTCTTTTCTTTTAATTTAGGAATTATAATGGTAAACAGCTAATACGCCCACGGCCAAAAGCAGCAAATTCAAACAAAAAATAAATCAGCAAAATTTGTAAAATTGAAAACCCAAAAACGAAATCCTGAAAACTCGCGAACATTCGAGACGGCACAACACTAAAGACGCCGCACTCGTACGACGCCCAGCCCAAAAATTCGAACAGTCAACTGAACTAGTAGTTACATATCTTAACGTTGAATTTAATATGTTGAGTTAACATTTGTGAATACTGAAATTTTCTTTTTTAATTCATATAAATGTAAGAATACGCAAATTTGTAAACTATTACATGTAAAATTTGTTTCACTAGACCGTACATGAATAAAGTGATGGGTCCGCCACAAACACCTCAGACTGCAATGGGCACGTGAACGCCATCGCTGGCGTGCTGAGTGGCAAAATGTAGTGTTTTCAGACTAGTCCCACTTCAACCTTTCCTACAGTGATGGCCGCATACGTGTTAGACGCTACCATGGCGACCGCAATCTGGCAGCCTGCACTGTGGAGCGGTGTAGCGGACAAACGCCAAGTCTGATGGCGTGGGGCGCTATTGGCTACATCATGCGATGTCAACTCCTACGTATTGAGGGTTATCTGAACAGCAACTGCTACATCAGGGAGTTCATTAGAGCCCGAGGTACTGCCACCCCTTCAGGAAACTCCACTTGCCATATTTAAGCAGGACAATGCCTGGCCTGGAGGGATGTGCAAGCCTTCTTCAATGAACTACGCGTACCATTACTTCCCTGGCCTGCACGTTCGCCTGACATGTCGCGCATCGAACATATCTGGGAATTGGTTGGATGGCGACTTGCTCTCCTCTGTCCTCCAGCAACCACTGTTGATGCTGTGTGTAGACACTAATACAAACCGCGTGGAGGGAGATTCCCCAGGAACATATCCAGGCCCTCTTTTATTCCATGCCACGCCGTTTAGGAGCTCTGACTGCAGCGCGTGAAGGCTTCACACCATGCTGAATTCTCAAGAACAGATCATGTACAGTTCATTAATCCTAATAGTGTATTATGTACCTAATCTGTGGTATAAAGTTCATTTCAATCACATTTATCCTTGGTGTTGCATTTTTCACTAACGTTAGTGTTTACATATTTACAGCCTGCTTACGCAGTTTCCTTTAGAAGTAGGAGAAAACTAAAACTACTAACTAAGTCATTAGTTACACCTGTAGGCTTTGATCGCGTGTAATGCAGTCCCACGTTTACAGATCTGATTGGCGAAATACACAGCAGCCACGGCAGCGCTGCAGGCCTGTTTTTTTTCTTTTTTCTTTTTTTTTTTTTCCCCGCGTAGGGGCGTTGGAGTGCTAGGCGCGCGTGTTATTGTCGCCCGTATCGCTCCCACGCTTTGAACGCGCAAAACAGCTTCAGGCACATTGGCGCTTTAACGGTGTGCTAAGTTTCAAGACTTTTCATTTTATCGAGTAAAAACTCAACCTCCAAGGAGAGGAGGCTGATGCCCCCTGTTCCCCTTTGGAACTACCACTGCGGTAGCAGTATATTCTTGGACAAAGTGGGGCCGCGGTGGTGTAGTAGTCAGACTACTGCCTTCCAAGGTGAACCGGGTTCGACTGCTGGAGGGGTCGCTCTCGGATTTTCGCACGTGACGATCGTGCCGGACGATGCCGATGGTCGTGGGTATGTCTCGGTATTATCACNACTCTTGGACAGTGGGGCCGCGGTGGTGTAGTAGTCAGACTACTGCCTTCCAAGGCGAACCGGGTTCGACTGCTGGAGGGGTCGCTCTCGGATTTTCGCACGTGACGATCGTGCCGGACGATGCCGATGGTCGTGGGTATGTCTCGGTATTATCACGTCTCCTCTGCCCTTGCATTCCGGCGCTACTCCGTCCGTATGTACCATCGCTCGGCTCTAAAGACCTCGTCAAGAGCCGCCCAAACTTCTCCACTCTCTATTTGGACGAGGAGCATCTTTATTGAGACGCCGGCTGGGCCGGGGACACGCCCGCGTCCAGTTACATAATATCGACCTCGCTGAAAGCCGTGCGCGTCCCGCGTGTCGACGACTGCGACGCCGATAAGCGTTGTCGGTAACTGCGTGTTCGCCCACTCCGCTGCGAGCACGCAGACTCTGTGGTGCAGTGTGCCGCCAGTTCTCATCCTGCGATGCCTCTGAATAAGGAAATTAGAACACCTCGATAAAATCCTTCCAGTAGAGTTTGCTTTTAATTTGCTGTACAATAATAGTGGTAGGAATTGATTTTTTTTAACTATTAAAACCGAAGCTGTTTCGACCATTGTAAAATAATGGACAGTGTCAAATATATGTATAAAAAATGGTTTACTCTTTTTCTGGTTTAAATTATTTTGTATTGGTCTGCACTCATTCTGCGCAGCTTCGTATGATACGAAGATTTTGAGAACTTGCGTACTGTAATGTGTAATGTCGTAGTATGTTAAATGTTGAAACACTCAGGTTCCCCTGGAATGAAACTGAAAAATAGTGTGTGTTGAGAGATGTAGATAATAGAATTAGTACATTAAACATTACGTAGCTGTACGTACTATGGCCCGGACTTGACAATACACTTGCATGTAAAGAAAATTCTCTTAACAAGAAGACGCTAAAAAAAGAACACTGCACGTCTGTTGGAGCAACATTTACTGATAACGAAATTGATGGGCAGATTTTAAAATATATATTTTATATTAAAATTGACATAATGTAAAACTATAAAATAAATTAGCAATCTTAATTTAAAAACAAAATTAAATTCGAAGAGTAAGGCAGACTGGCACCGTAGTAAATAATGTAACTTTATAGTGCCTTAAAAAATAATTTCTGACACTTTGATTAAAATTAGACGTTAAAAAATTGGTTAGATAAGTTTCTTATCGTTATAACATGATTACCCTTGCCACTAAGGGATGTGAGGGCAAATGACGGAGAAAAGGTTTAATAGCTTGATAGAGATCACCAGAAAATAAGTGTAAAATGTTTGATAGTTGACAAAATCGGGTCTGAACTAGCAGGAATTCTTTCCTGGTAACAAATAAACCTTATAGCTCTTTAGAAACAGTCTGTAGCCGGAACACATCGAACCAGCTCGGAGTCTTGAGGCAGGTACCGGCCCTGGGTACCCCAAGTCTACTGTAGGTACCGGCCCTGGATACCCCAAGTCTACTGTAGGTACCGGCCCTGGATACCCCAAGTCTACTGTAGGTACCGGCCCTGGATACCCCAAGTCTACTGTAGGTACCGGCCCTGGATACCCCAAGTCTACTGTAGGTACCGGCCCTGGATACCCCAAGTCTACTGTAGGTACCGGCCCTGGATACCCCAAGTCTACTGTAGGTACCGGCCCTGGATACCCCAAGTCTACTGTAGGTACCGGCCCTGGGTACCCCAAGTCTACTGTAGGTACCGGCCCTGGGTACCCCAAGTCTACTGTAGGTACCGGCCCTGGGTACCCCAAGCCTACTGTAGGTACCAGCCCTGGGCACCAAGTCTACTGTAGGTCGAAATACAAACTTGCAATTTGCCGAGTTTTAATTAAATATCCGCTGTGGCCCTCTCTTGTTCCACAAACACTGCCGCGGCCATTAAAACCATTTTGGCACCTAAGTCATCTAAGAAAACCTTCTAGCTACATAAAAAAAAATACATTAAACAATGGGAATTTTAATTAACCTGGCCAATATGGGGCTTAACTNAATACATTAAACAATGGGAATTTTAATTAACCTGGCCAATATGGGGCTTAACTCGAAGTTGCGTTCAAAAATGCATAATTAAAAAAACTACCTATGGACAGTGTTGTCGATTTTTAAATGATACATACATAAATTTAAATACAAATGCAACCATGAAAACCACATGTCAAAATAAATAAAACCTTTTAAACACATTTAAAACTTGAAACAGATGCCCGTTAACNTAACCATGAAAACCACATGTCAAAATAAATAAAACCTTTTAAACACATTTAAAACTTGAAACAGATGCCCGTTAACTTATACCATAAGCATATTATAAAATTTACTTAACACATAATGTTGGAAATTAAAATATGTATGCCAATAATAATGTTACATGTGTGTTACATACAATAATGTTACCGTAGCAAAATTAACATATTGGAAAATAAATAATAGCGAGTACCACCGTGAAATATTATACATTGAAATGCATTATATAAATTACTCATTTTTTCAGAGCAGTTTTTTCATTTTCGGTTTTAGAATAAATTTCTTTTCTATTTCGTTATNAAATTACTCATTTTTTCAGAGCAGTTTTTTCATTTTCGGTTTTAGAATAAATTTCTTTTCTATTTCGTTATTAGGAAACTTACAGTTAATGCCAAAGCTGGGCTAGTAACTTTCAGAGATATATCTATAAAATTGAGAAGGTATCCATACACNATTAGGAAACTTACAGTTAATGCCAAAGCTGGGCTAGTAACTTTCAGAGATATATCTATAAAATTGAGAAGGTATCCCATACACATATGAAGCCTTTTTATTTCGTAAAACTGCAACAAAATTAAGTAGAATAGCACGAAAAGTTGAATCTTGTGAAGATTTAAGTCCAGACAGTCCCGTAATGGTTTTAGTATTTTAATATAAGTGGAGAAATTAATTATACTCTAATCGCAACTTAAAAATTGTGTTATAAACTAAACCAATTGATAACACTAGCAGTGATATCAATGTAAGAAAGGAACGCAGTTTTATGTTAAGTATGATAACGTACATGGACTTGCAGTGAAGGGGAAAATCTTGTTTCAACAGTAGTAGCGAAACATGCCTTGGTTTTTAGAATATTTCTGGCAGCTACTAGTTTGTTTCTGACCTGCAGAAATGCAAGAGGTTTTAAATGCCAGCCCAGCGGACCCGCGTATAGAAATAAGATTGACAGGTGGTCGGAAAAAACAATAGTGCATTTAACTAACGGTGCACGAAGTTTGCGCGCCAGCAAATTGAAGCAAGTTTGAAGAGATACAGAACATTAAAATAAACTTTTATTACGTGTTTGCACTGGTTTTTGTCACCACGTCGTAAAATTTAAGAGAAAATTTGTTCGGCTTTTCAGGAAAGTAATATTTGTAAGTCTAACTTTGTTAAGTGACTAATACAATACTGCTAGATACGTGAGAAACTCGCAATTAATACAAAACTGGCAAAACATGCAGATGGTGTCTTCTTGAACACAGCAGCCATGTACGAGAATTGGCTACTTAAATCTGCTTGTAAAGCAGCTCAACCTAATGATGTAAAACATCTAATTAAT
>NQII01000067.1:1599053-1615490 GCA_002778355.1 Clitarchus hookeri | reverse complement strand
CCCACCCCCCAATCCTTCATCAAAATAAAAATACTTACAACAGAAGTGTTTCTCGAGGTTATCACGCGAACACGCAAGGCGCTTGTATAGCGGCTGGAGTGAGATAAGAGGTCACGGCCACAGGTTAACCCAAGGTCAACTCACAGCAAAGGAGTGACCAAGTCCATGAAAATATCGTTGCCACAGGACACCACATTTTAAATATTTTCATTGACGCTGGTCAAATTATTTTTTTTTATTAATTTAATGTTGCTGGATTAAAGTATTACCATCATAATAATTCATTGCGTGTTACGTTCCTTAATGTCTATTTTATAAATAAAAAAATCTTAGTATCAGCGGGTTTGCACGCGTGTATTAGATAAAGCTGGTCACCTTACAAGATGCATTTCGAANTCTTAGTATCAGCGGGTTTGCACGCGTGTATTAGATAAAGCTGGTCACCTTACAAGATGCATTTCGAAAAATCCTGGAATTTTTTTTTAGGCATTTATATACAGCCAACCTTTTAAAGCAAACTGTATATATTATATCTGATTTAATGAACNGGAATTTTTTTTTAGGCATTTATATACAGCCAACCTTTTAAAGCAAACTGTATATATTATATCTGATTTAATGAACTCTTGAGGAGTCTTCGGAAACATTTTACTCCTTTTCATTTTCTTAGTGGCCGAATTTCGAACAATCCTTCCTTTGTTGGTGCTTGCACCCTAAGGGAAGCCATCCATAAATTCTCATTATTTCGCGTCCAGCGGTTTGAACTGTGCGTTTAGTCAATCTGGACACATTTTATACGTAAGGGATTAAAATCGTCCTGAAAATCAAAACAGTTACAGAAATGCTTTTGCATTTTATACAATGAAGTTGATAAAATACGTCGTTAATACCCTACTTAACAGCAGTGAAAACACTTCGCGGTCTTAGGTGTGGATGGGTCTTGCCTTCTTAAATTTCCTCTAATTTTCGAATAAGATAACATAGGATTTTTCACATTGCTATTCAGATATATAAAATGAGTTTTTGCCAGTGAATTATATGATGTACAAAATGACAGAAGCAATAAAACTTAAGTTACGTCATGCATTTTATTCCACTTTTTACCAGCAATGTAAACTTATTGCTGTCCACTGTTGACTGCATATCTACATATTTGTGGATTTAAGATTTCCCACAACATGGCGACGAGCTGTCATTTCCTAAATACCACTTTCAAATATTTAGNCATATTTGTGGATTTAAGATTTCCCACAACATGGCGACGAGCTGTCATTTCCTAAATACCACTTTCAAATATTTAGATACGACCTGCCGATTTCAAAAGCCTGTAAATTTTAATTAAAGTTTCAAATTTCCTTGTATTATTTTTGCAACAGAGGAAAACATTTCAAATTACAAAAGGCAGATCACCCATCCAACACCTGGGTTAGATACTGTAAAACTTGTATTGTGGTATAATGGAGTAACAATTTGTACATGTCCAGCACACACAGAAATGCAAACCACAATTACACCAAGTAACAGTGTCATTCAGTTTGGAAACTTGGGATATTTTCAACAAAATCGCACACACACAAATCAGCAGTTANCATATTTGTGGATTTAAGATTTCCCACAACATGGCGACGAGCTGTCATTTCCTAAATACCACTTTCAAATATTTAGGTACGACCTGCCGATTTCAAAAGCCTGTAAATTTTAATCAAAGTTTCAAATTTCCTTGTATTATTTTTGCAACAGAGGAAAACATTTCAAATTACAAAAGGCAGATCACCCATCCAACACCTGGGTTAGATACTGTACAACTTGTATTGTGGTATAATGGAGTAACAATTTGTACATGTCCAGCACGCACAGAAATACAAACCACAATTACGCCAAGTAACAGTGTCATTCAGTTTGGAAACTTGGGATATTTTCAACAAAATCGCACACACACAAATCAGCAGTTANACCAAGTAACAGTGTCATTCAGTTTGGAAACTTGGGATATTTTCAACAAAATCGCACACACACAAATCAGCAGTTAAGACATTGTTGCAGGCGGCCTCTCTGAGCGTGCGAGGCACGGGTGATATATTGATGCGCGCGCTATCAGTTGCAATAGAGACGGTGACTTATCAAAAAAGAATGTTTACAAAACTTGCCTGTTACACCTATCAGGGGGCGTGCCACACCCGACAGTATCGCGTGTCTTTGAGACATCTGAAGAATGCCCTGGATTACTGACCTCGTTCCTCTCAGCGTGACTCGGGGTGTGTAGAACCTTCCAGATGGNTCAGGGGGCGTGCCACACCCGACAGTATCGCGTGTCTTTGAGACATCTGAAGAATGCCCTGGATTACTGACCTCGTTCCTCTCAGCGTGACTCGGGGTGTGTAGAACCTTCCAGATGGTCAGGGCGACTGGTATAAGAGCGCGTCGGGCCCCCGAGCCGGGAAAGTTGGCGAGTGGGTGCAATTTTAGCGATAGACGACGAGCGGCGAGAGAAGTGACCAGCGGGAGAAAATGTGCTACTGTGAGCATCACAGTAGTCTAAGATTGCAACTGGCAGGCTGAGCTATTGGACTGGGTGCGTGAGGAGACATTACAAATGAGGGCAACATACTTGAGTGTTAGTGATGAGTATTAGACTATAACAAGACATTGAATATTGCGCTCACTGAGAAATTAAGAGTAATAGGGGAGATAGATAATTTAATGCTTTAAATAATAGCTGTGAGTAAATTAAAAATTTAATTTAGTTATTTTAATTTTATTAAGACCGCCATCCGCCACTATCTCAGATATACCTTGGGTGTCTTGTAATAGTTTTTGACTTTAGTTTCGAGCTTTTCGTAAACTAAGAAATTCTCATTTTACCTATAAAAAAACCATTTAGTTTTGAAAATGTATATATAATGTGCCTAAAACATAATGTTGAAATAATCGTTGAATTAGGTTAAAATCGTGAGAACATTCTTTCGCCCGCCTTAGACTTCTAATTATTTAAGCATTTTTTTTTTGCTATGGACTTTAATTGAATTTATTAATACTAGTCGAGTGTTTAAAATGATAGTAGCAACATTATGATAGTTTACAGCTGAGTGATATACATAATTCAAAACATTGTAAGTCACTGTATCCATTCTTGCACTCGTATAAAAGGATTAGACAAAATGCCACTTCATAATGAAAACTTGAAAATAAATTAAGATTTAAGTGAAACACGATATAATGTTATTATTTTGTGGCAAATACGTTGTACAAAGTCGCGGTTGTGAGATTTCTTAAACATATTTAAATGATGTTGCCTTTCTCCTTGTAAACATTAATTAAACTTTAATTGAGACGTTTCGCTATAAACACGCCTCGATGAAATTTAAAGAAATGTAAATCTCTTGGGTGGACAAATTCTGTTGTAAACTGTGCAAACGTTTGTACAAATGTTCAATAATCTGTTTATAAGGTAATACTGCATGTGCATTGAGAATTTGCTTTGTTACACACTATTTTCGAAATAAAGCACTTGTAGGGCCCCCCTGCAACTCGCTTTCTTTCTCTGTTCACAAGTACCCTATCTTAAAACAATTAGATTCACGTCTTAATAGCTAAAAAATATTACTTTGTTAAAATAATTTGTCAATCGCAATTATATTAGCATTCACGAGTCGAAAGTGGTTCATTGTCCTAGTTTCCAGCTCTCTATCCTCTCGGAAACAAGTCGAAAATAAGTTTCATCCAGAGCGCTACTAACCCTTGATGGTACTGGCCCTAAGAACGACAGGTGTAGAATGTGTAGTACATTCGCGGTTATTCAACTTTTCTGAAGCCCTGCTGAGTTTCTACTTCTTAGATATTCCTCCGCCTCATGCAAACAAAGCTTAAGGTGTTGAGAAAATTACACCAAAGGGACAGTCCACCACATGCATGCGCACTCAGTGTAACAACATTTTGCATAAAAACTATTTCTTACTAGGCATTACCAACGCACCTACTTTTTCTGTTTTTATTCATATTAATAGCGAAAGAAATATTATCTGCAGCAAAATATAAGTAAAAGTTCAATTTAACCAAAAATAAGGTAATTTTGTGTTAACACAAGCATAAAACGCTTGATACAAGTCTTGTTTAGGAAACTACCAGAGACGACATACATAAGGTGGTTTTTCAAAGGTTAGATGCAAAAAGTGTGAAGAAACAGCGAATAACTATAGCAGCTGCAGCAGAAGGCAAGGCAGGCGATGGACAGTAGTCGCGGGGGACTGCAGTAGACGCCGGAGTGAAAGTGCGGGACACCCAGCACGGAGGCGTCCTGGCCCCGCGCTGACCAGCACGCCCTCCCGTGCACAGTCGGTCACTTCCCCACCTNATTTTTTTTTTGCTATGGACTTTAATTGAATTTATTAATACTAGTCGAGTGTTTAAAATGATAGTAGCAACATTATGATAGTTTACAGCTGAGTGATATACATAATTCAAAACATTGTAAGTCACTGTATCCATTCTTGCACTCGTATAAAAGGATTAGACAAAATGCCACTTCATAATGAAAACTTGAAAATAAATTAAGATTTAAGTGAAACACGATATAATGTTATTATTTTGTGGCAAATACGTTGTACAAAGTCGCGGTTGTGAGATTTCTTAAACATATTTAAATGNGATATAATGTTATTATTTTGTGGCAAATACGTTGTACAAAGTCGCGGTTGTGAGATTTCTTAAACATATTTAAATGCTGTTGCCTTTCTCCTTGTAAACATTAATTAGACTTTAATTGAGACGTTTCGCTATAAACACGCCTTGATGAAATTTAAAGAAGTTTTAATCTCTTAGGTGGACAAATGTTCAATAATCTGGTTATAAGTTAATACTGCATGTGGATTGAGAATTAGCTTGGTTACACACTATTTTCAAAATAAAACACTTGTAGGGCCCCCCTGCAATTAGCTTTCTTTCTCTGTTCACAAGTCCCCTATCTTAAAACAAATATATTCACATCTTAATAGCTAAAAAAAATATTACTTTGTTAAAATTTGTCAATCGCAATTATATTAGCATTCACGAGTCGAAAGTAGTTCATTTTCCTTGTTTCAGCTCTGTCCTCTCGGAAACAAGTCGAAAATAAGTTTCATCCAGAGCGCTACTAACCCTTGATGGTACTGGCCCTAAGAACGACAGGTGTAGAATGTGTAGTACATTCACGGTTATTCAACTTTTCTGAAGTCCTGCTAAATTAAATTTCTACTTCTTAGATATTCCTCTCCGCCTTATGCAAACAAAGTTTGAGGTGTTGAGAAAATTACACCAAAGGGACAGTCCACCACATGCATGCGCACTCAGTGTAACAATATGATGCATAAAAACTATTTCTTACTAGGCATTACCAACGCACCTACTTTTTCTGTTTTTATTCATATTAATAGCGAAAGGAATATTATCTACAGCAAAATATAAGTAAACGTTCAATTTAACCAAAAATAAGGTAATTTTGTGTTAACGCGAGCATAAAACGCTTGATACAAGTCTTGTTTAGGAAACGACCAGACGGTATACATAAGGTGGTTTTTCAAAGTAGATGCAAAAAGTGTGAAGAAACGGCGAATATACTATAGCAGCTGCAGCAGAAGGCGAGGCAGGCGATGGACAGTAGTCGCGGGGGACTGCAGTAGACGCCGGCGTCCTCGCCCCGCGCTGACCAGCANTAGTTGGCCACCACACCCTGCCCCCTTCAAGTCGGAGAGCTCGCCTCTTTCTCTTCTGCAGGCTGACATCGTGATTACTCCGTCGACACCTCCGCAGAGGGGGCAGGGGGCAGAGCCCCTCTGCCAGCCAGGGAAATGAGGCGATGTTTCATAATGCCACGAAGGTTAGAGGGCAATGCAGAGCAGAAGCAGAGGCATGTCGCCATGTGACGCCGGCCGAGATGGAAGTCTCAAGAAGCCTGCTGTGCCGACCGCCGTAACTCGTCATACGTACTTCATCAGCCTTCGTTTACTTCTAAAGTGGCTCCCAGTAAGGTAGTGGATGTAGTTAAATTAACAATGCTCCCTCGACCTTATAGTAATTTATGTATTCTCCAGAGGTTTAATTATATATCCATATAGTAACCTGTATGTAGTTTCTTATATTTTTTTTAGCCCACATGCTCTACCATCATGAGATTCCCCCAACCATAGCAAGTACTGTTTTGTTAGCAAAGTATAACGATACGCCTCCGGGCCCATGTAGGTTGTAGAGTTGTGAAGGTGATAGCATTGCGTTCAACCAACCACACACGTATGGAAATTAACTTGATTTTGGTTTACTGATGAAGTCCAGACACGTGTTTAAATATGTGCATAATTAAACGGAAAATTTTCTGTAAAACTAAAATCTTGAAATTATTGTGGCCTGCAATCCTATTGGCTGACGGCGTTACACACACTCTCACGAAATAATCGCCGTATTTGTGGTTTGAGCCCAATCCTTCGAATTACTCTTGAATTGTATAGCACATCGTCTGTGCCAAGTGGCTCGGTGCACATTGCAACAGATCCCGTAGATTTTATTGAATAGACATGAGATGTAATATAACTTTGACCACCTGAATCTGTGGTTTTCTACATAATCTTTGGACGTAAGTTACCGATAGCTGGAGTTTCCAGGATGGACTAACGTTGATGAAGCCATATTTTAATGTCCAGAATTAAGGTGTGTGATTTTTGAAGAGCTGTATTGCACATCACGTAGGACTATTACTTTAAAAAAAGCTATTGAGTGTGCGCAAGTCTAAGTTAACTACAGCAAGAATTTAGATGAATAAAGTAAACTGGGCATAGGTTGTATTTTAAGATGACTTATCACCTTATGGAGCCTTTGGAAGTTTTTAGTTTCACATGCATTCTGTATGTTGGAGGGTTCCAGTGTAAACGTTCAAAACTGTTGGAAGGCCCATGGCACCCAGTGAAAACGTGACTAAGTGTAAAATCTAAGAGGATCCCAAGTTTTTTTAGACCACATCAGTGACTAAATCCTTCTGCTGCAAAATGGGCACTACTGCCGTCTTTCATCCCAGTCGATACTTTCGCCCGATATCTGCCCATCTTGACCCAAAGTCCTTGTGTTTACTCACCGAGCCGCCACAGTAGAAAATCAAGTTTCGCTATGTCAATTTCTCACGCATATTGGGCCTCTGCATACCTAAAGAATTAAAACCACTGTTTAAAGTTTTCCCTGTACAGCCGATCTCTGCCCCTGGAAGGCAGTGCTGTCAGGCGACGACCAGAGACAGTTCTCATAACTCGTTAAGTGGGAGTGCAAACCTGGCTGCAGCCCGACAGACTTGGTCTAATCACCGAGTCGGTGGCGGGCTGCCGCGTTTGTTCGCGCTGTCTCCCTCCAGGCGCGTATTTATAGCCGTTACCCACCGTTGCTATCTTAGTAAATGTGAGTTGGTGTATCTGCGAGGGAGTGAAGCTCCCCAAGAGTGTTGTGATGTCTGTAGAACCTGTTGTAGTGTTTGCAAGTGGCTATCTAAACTCTCGTGTAGTGCGTCGGCGAACCCCTACACAGTAGCTGCTCGTCGTCAACCCTGCTTGTTCCAATCAATCCTTTTGCCACTAAGTCACGGTTTGGTCTCGCTCTTATTTTCATGTAATTTGATCGCGTGGCGTTTGCGAATGAAAGTTGCAAGCAATTACTTCACTGTGCTGTCCCTCTATGTACCAGGACNTTGATCGCGTGGCGTTTGCGAATGAAAGTTGCAAGCAATTACTTCACTGTGCTGTCCCTCTATGTACCAGGACTGTTGCCAGCCCTGGTCGAAACTACAGCTAGCAAATGCAGTAGGCGTGTTACCTACATTAGTCTTCCGTAGGGCGTAATTTGTAGGTCTATCTTAATAGCTAAAACAGACTATACCGCCTTTACAAAACAAATTTGTAATTGTTTAGAAAACCTGAATTTTTTTTTTTTTTAATGTTATAATTTGTTTTTAATTATTGTATTTTTGTAGGTTTTATTTTATGAAAATGAAACTTAAAACTAGTGCCCCTAGCCCAGTCGGGACAGACCATGTGCGACTGTCTGTCTAGATTCCTGACGGCAGTGAGGCGAAGACTGTCTGCCAGTGCATCCACGTNGGACAGACCATGTGCGACTGTCTGTCTAGATTCCTGACGGCAGTGAGGCGAAGACTGTCTGCCAGTGCATCCACGTGAGGTGCCTGGACAGGACGCTGTGTGTTAATTATAAGTAGAGTATGCGTCTCGTGTGAAGTAAGCCTTGGTCTATTATAACTTTGAAATTTTTTTTTCAAACCGACATGCGATGTTGTCACTGCTGAAGAGCGTCCACGTGCACCCCAGCTGGCCACACTCGCAGGGTGGTGGTGCGGCGTCAGGAACAGCGAACACGAGACGACGGGAAAGTTGCCTCACGATGCGCAGCGGTGTAGCAGGCGGTGCGCGCTGTCTGGGAACTAGTTTCCATGTTGGGAGCCGGCGGCGCAAATGCGGGCCCGTGTTTGGCGCGGCGGTGACCTCGCTTCTGCGCATGCTCGCGGCCCGCCGTCGGCACGGGCGGAGACCTTGTNATGTTGGGGAGCCGGCGGCGCAAATGCGGGCCCGTGTTTGGCGCGGCGGTGACCTCGCTTCTGCGCATGCTCGCGGCCCGCCGTCGGCACGGGCGGAGACCTTGTACGGCGGGACTCAAGCTTATTGCACTCTGGTAGGAAAGCTCAAGGCTTTTAGTTTGACAACTAAAATTTTTCGCCACTAGGTAAGCGCTAGTGTCGTATGTGTACCAATTTTTTTTATTTTCTACGTTAAAAAACAAATAATAGTTATATATAAAATAACTGTAACTAAGTATCATATTCCGGTTTTATTATTCAAGCAGCTTAAAATTTCAATTAAAAAGGACCTCTTAGGAAAACTTTGCACCTAGCGGCGGAAATGTTCTCTATGCCAATCTCTTCCATAAGAAAACTCGTTTTAACTTGAGTAGAAGTTACGTTAGGCATGGCTAAGGTTTACTCTATTCGCGTAAAGGACAAAACTAGGTCCCTCATGGGGAGTTTGGCGTAGGGAAAATTTCCGCTGCAAGGTGTCCAGGTATTCCACAAAGGTAGATTTTAATCGCGCGTGGGACATAAACTAAATCCAAAAACGCCAAATGAGCTTTCTATATTTTTGGAAGANCAGGTAGATTTTAATCGCGCGTGGGACATAAACTAAATCCAAAAACGCCAAATGAGCTTTCTATATTTTTGGAAGAAAACCTATAAAAACTACAGGACCACCCCAGATAACGTTTTACCAACTTTGTGAGCAACTGGTTTTCAATAACAGGAATCTCAAATTGAGCGCCTTTTGAAACCGGCTTATTTACACCATAACGGGTCTTTTCAGCAACTACGAAACACTGATTGCTAGCAGACCAGTAGAGGTACTTCNATTCATGCTAAGTGCATGATGCACAGTGTGTTGATCCATGTCCATTAGGATTAGTTCTTTTTAATAACGTCTGGAATGTCTCTATGCGTATATGTAATAATGGAAATACATTACAGTGCACCTCCTAGGCTTGGCGTTGTTCCCGCTGATTTTATATATTTCTATTAGTTTCACACACGGAATGCCATCTAGCTTCTTGAACGTGTCTTCAGAAATTTTGTTTTTTCAATTTCCAATCCTCGCCCAGATCTTTGAATTTGTGTATTCTTATAATTTCACGTTACTCTTCTCGTTTCGTAATAACTGGTTGCCGTCTGAGGTCTCTTTCAATACGGCCTAATACTCCGTCGGAAGGCAAGAAACAGTCCACGGACAGGGACAAAGATACGTATTCCCGGAGACTTGGAAAACCACCACTGCATTAAGTATGACATGGCTGTTTATTTTGTCCGCCACATCCATCACGAAATATTTCTGTTGAGTTTGCGTTGCGACTTGCACCACGCGAGCGGTGTCGATTAAACAATAGATTTCATGTAAGTTTCATTATTTATGCATTATTTATGTACATAAATAACATTTTAAACAGTATTAACCACAATGTCCTAGATATATAGTAATAGGAAATAAAGCATTTTGTTGTGGACCGTGAATATTCCTAGAAATAAGCAATTTTGTGCCGAACATAGTTTTTAAATCCTAATTTTCATTCTGAAATAGGCATATTTGACTCGCAGTATTAGAGCCGGCGCATAGAGCTTCCAAAGCAGATTTCAATTAAATACATAATTTTGATCGGAAGTGGAAATAAGTAGTTTTAAAAAGACTAAATTGTTGACAACCTTTGTACATTGAGAATCTATTAAAGACCATCTGATGGGACTGCATGTCATTTGATGCTATGATAACGTTGGACATGCAGGAGTGCGTGCAGCCATTATGCTGTTAGTTCAGTTTGCAGCCACAAGCAGCAGCACCAAAATTGTAGAGGAAATGGGAGAGGTGGAGTTGTTTCTTCGAGCAACGCAAGTGTATTTGTGATACTGGAAATATGGAAACTTGAGGTGCAAAGACGAAAGGGGCAGAATTCTATACCGTGGCGTACAACGATGGCACGATTACGTGACAAGTTTGAGAGGGACTGAACTGTGTGTGATGTGAAGAAAGGACGGTGCGGCGCGAAGAGAACTGACGGAGGAAGTGTGGGCTGTTGGAACACATTCACGCGTCCCCCCTCCCTCACACGGCAAGTCGGAAGTCCGTACAACAATCTGCGTGTGAGTCAGGTGTCAGTAAATCAATTATCACGTTTTAAAGAATGTAAAATGGATACACGTTCCCACATTGCTTCATGCTGTAAGTGAAGACTACTCGAGCGTGTCTGAGTATATTGAGCACGTGCAACTACTACTGTTGGCGTCAAACGTTGAGTGCTGGACCCCCAAGTCCTAGTTCACCTCCCGCTCCGCTCGAAGGCCAGTGGGTTTGGCCGCGTCCCCTCCCCCCTCTCTTCACTTCTCAAGGACGGGAAGGTGTACCGTTGAACGACGTGCTACGCATCCTACAAACATTTGACTGGCCACTTCAAACAGAAGAGTTTGAAAGGTACATCAAAGAGTCTATTGCAGACATTTTTGTTTTGCAGCATAGTCTGTTGCGCGCCAGCGTACGGTACTAATGTTCTGGGTTTCAAGTCCCGGGCAAAGCGTGTACGTATTAATTTTTTCAGCTAAGAGTCTTAAAAAATGTATTGGCATGAATACGGTATTATTACAAAGGTGAGTGGGGATAACCTTAATTTCATAGTCAGTACTAAAAATGAATGTCATATTTTTACTCAGTTTGTCGAAATATTTTATTTAGTATCAAATGCTACCAGCAAAATGGAATTTAACATAAATGAAGTAGTTTCACTGTAATTGCGTCATTTTATTTAAAACTACGCATCAACATTATAAATCAGTAAGCGGGACAATTGTGCGAGAATATGGTTTGCAGAGGTTGGCGATACAATAGATAGACATATCTTTACGAAGTTAGTGGACTAATTTGTTCACATATCAGTGGAATATTCCTGAAGAGTGGAACTAAAAATAGTCTACATATAATTAAAATCTTAAAGATTCCAACACCTAATGGAGTTGGAGTTTAGAGCAATCTTACTGTATGTAATTTGTTTATTTTGTCTTTATTTTCTTCTGGCGCAGTTAAGTAAATGTTTGCCTTTTCTACTACTGAAGTACAGCAAATATGCGTACGTTTCAATACACAAATACAAAAACAGTTAGAATTCTATCTTAAATATATGTAAAAGGCATTTGGTAACGTGAACTGACTATAAAGTATTATGACAGACGGTGATTAATTGATTGATAGGTTTGGGCGAGTCTTAGCATAAAAGGTCTTCGGAGCCAATGTGGTGTGGGTGAAATGAGATGGACATGGAGCAGCGCCTAAACGCAAGGTGGGAAAAACGGGAGACCCCGAGATAACCCACCAACCACGATTGCCACATGCAAAAATCCCGGTTGGCATCGCCAGGAACCGAACCCGTATCGCAGTGGTGGCAGGCGAACTGCCTCNTTTGTGATTGGATACTTTTTTCAAGAAGCAACTTCCAAAAGTCAAACCAATGAAAATTATTTCATAACATGAATATTTAGTTAACACTAATTTACAAATGTTATATTAGGAAACTTTGAAATTACTCAACCATAGATTGAATAGACAATGAATAAAGAAATCATTAGGCCTCCAAAACACACGACCAATTTAAAAGTACTAGAATTTAAAAAGTAAATAACAATTGAATACAGTTTGATAGTATATTATTAGGACAATATGATGATAATATTAAACAATAAACGACCGAAGATTATGATGCGATAAATAAGCAAAACTAATGAAAAATATTGAGGTACAAGTATTCTGTTGTAACCAATTATTACTGAGCAAGACATGAGCATATAATGTTGAGGTACAAAGTGACTATAAGAATGAGCAGTGATGATAAAATACTGAACTGCTCAGCTTAAATCTACTTATTTACAAGTAATCAGAATTAAAACTATTAATTACTCGAATGACACCATGTAACATTCATGATACCAGATGCTTCGACAAAAAAGAATTCAAGTAATAGTATAAGTAAATATAAAATAAATATTATTTATGTACTAGTATAAGTACAAATAAAAGTGGATAGCGATTTTACAAACTGATAACACATACCACGAATATGTTTAAACATAGTCTTGTTAACAATGTTTATTCACGGTTTTGAGGAAGCTTAGGGAAAAGCAAAACTATTACTAGCTCACTAATTATAAAGTGATTAAGCAAAACATATTGACACTGTAGAATACACGTATCAGCACGATATAATCTAGTTTCAATATTTACAATGGCTGAGCTAAGCAAGAGCTGTCACTATCAATCATATTATCTAAAAATCTCTTGCTCACTGCAGCTGTCATGGTGTGAATTTTTTTCTCTTTCATGATCTGTGTAGTCAGTCACTCCAGTTTGATTAGCAACTCATCTACCGCTTACTCCACGAGGCAGTCGTTCTTCCAGTACTCTTCTTCAATTTCTTCAACTTGTCTGCATTATCCCACCCAGTCTTTCTTTGTTACGGCTTCTATTGTTAGCCTCTAAGACTGCAGTGATAAATCTCCAGTCGTGTTGTGAGCTCTGATGTGGCGTTTAATCTTAGCCCAGGCTAGTTCTATGGCATTGAAATCGCACACATAAGAGGGCAATCTAAGTACAGTATGGCCATGTTGCTGGAATATCCTGTCGACAGCGAATATTTTTTTCTCTCGGTCGATGGTTTTTAAGCAATTATATAATAGTAGCTTTTCTCATTGTTTCGACACAAGAGACCTATTTTCCTTGTAGCCACGCCACGATTTCTTTCTTGGCGTCATATTTTGACGGTGGCCATTCTGCTTGCTTCGAATAATATGGTGCAGTGTCCATAACTATTGCGGAATTTGGTAGCAGATTTGGTCAAATTTGCTGCAAAATTCAGCATTCATCTGCCCGTGATAATCACCTGTCATCGAATTTGCNCAGCATTCATCTGCCCGTGATAATCACCTGTCATCGAATTTGCCTTGTAAATTAACTGCCCGCCAAGAAGAAAGCCTTCTTGCGACCAGATATGCACAAAATAAGTCTGTTTGTTGCATTACCACTTTCTACCAATCCTTCAACACCACCTTTCTTTTGCCACCACTTCTTAAATGTAAAATTTGTGTCAATCCACGTTTCGTCAATGTAAAATATGTTCCAGCCTTCTCTTCTTAGCCGTTTCATTACTGTCGAATATTTTGAACGCTACACTACGATGTCAGCTCTTTTAACAAGAAACACCCGCTTCTTTTGTGATCTTTTCCACGCGAAGCCAATGTCTTCGAGCAGTCTTCGTAGAGACGACTGACTCCAATTCCACCCAATCTTTTCGCGCAGAACTGGCATAAGTTGACTTACAGTTGGTAAGATTTTTTTGATGACTTAAGTCTCTAATAGTGTCTTATCACACGCCTGTCAAAGCTATCGATAACAATTTTCGTAGTTTTTTTTTTTTGGGCTGAAATGAAAAAAAAAGTGTACATAAATTTATTTTCTAGGCACTTTGTTAAAGGTTTACTATACACTATATAAACACATAGATGCACATCGGTAATGCATCTCCAGAAGCTTCTGAACAATAAGTAAACGAAAGAATGAACGAACTCCACTTCCCTCTGAATTTGTTCTCTTTGAAATACTCTGATTTAATGCCATTTCTTTGTTTGATAATTTTTTTATTTACCTATATCAAAAATCTTTTCTTCAAAAAAAAGTTTTAAATAAAGTTTATATGTGCGCTTATAGCAACACAAACTGTATGTGTAAAAGTAACCCAAAATAATTTTTCAGTTTAAAAATGTTATATATGCTTAGCTTTTGGACTACCGATTGCGTAATTAAAATGAATAGGTAAGTCTCCATATTTAGTAAATTTTAACAGGATCTTCTAATATCCAAATACAATAACAAGTAGCTTTAACATGTACATTACAAATTGCAGTTAAATAATTGAGGACTGCGCCAAATTTATAATTTTTAAATAACATCTGTTGAATGGTTTGTTGACTGAATATATTACTTGCATATACTACTGAAGTCACGGACGACACTTAACTATTGGTGCAATGTTTTAAAAGCATACCAGTTCAGTAAAGAAAATAACCTTTCCTTTGATGCTGTTACGTGGACTATCTGACACTGCCTTTGACACATCTGTCAAAGTGACTAAAAATTAACATAAATGCATCACATTGCAGATGTAATAAGGGCTCAGACTGCCTGGCGCGTGAAGTGCATTACAAGGGTTTGGTACAAAACGCACTATTCCAAAACAGTTAGATATTTTGTAGTGGCGTCCAAGTACAATGTTTAAAGTTCTCATTCAAACTCAGAGAATTATTTTTTGACGTAAAAATGGCTAAAACGGATGCTTTCAGAAATATTTTCAGCCACAGATTTTTTTTTGTATACAAACGCTTAAGAGTTTTCTTGAGAAACATATCGTACTTTCTTATTATTAAGGTGCTTTTAAAATAAATAGGTTCACTGCTGAAAGTCGCGTGTAGGAGTGTCGCCGGCAGAGAGAGCATGAAAGTTGAGCGCGTTGTGGGCACAGTTGACGAAGCTAGTGAGGAGTGAGCAAGAGTTCGCCTTGGAGTCCGCCCGTTTTGAACACTCGATTGCACAAAATAACTGCAGGTAGTCGGAACCCTTAATAGGAGATACGGCGAACAGTGTAAGCATTGTGTTCTTAGCTTCGCTTTCCTGGAGTTGTTTGAGGCTTGCCAGGTCTCTCTCTGCTTTGTTTGAGAATTATTTCGATAGACTCCTTACTTACTCCCGTGTACTTTGCAGCTCTCTGTAGCTTTGTTGATAGTAACCAACGCATATTNTTTCGATAGACTCCTTACTTACTCCCGTGTACTTTGCAGCTCTCTGTAGCTTTGTTGATAGTAACCAACGCATATTTATTCCTTGCCTCTTAATCACAAGCTTCTACAACACTCCTGAGGACTTCTCTTCCCTTGCGGTGTATAACTTGTTTATGCCTCTTGGGCCGCGTGCTACTCGCCATTGTTTAGTCTGTCACTACTGCATGGAGCGAGGGGTAATGTGTTTTGTAAGGCACGTAGCATGGGGTGGCCATTGTGTCCCTAACCCCCCCCCCTTTAACGTGGCCTTCCTCNTGTTTGGTCCGATGAGGCAACCATTAAATTGAATGGAACTGTCAACCGCCACAACTGTGCATACTGGGCCGATGAAGTCACGTTGGCGAGATCTTGGGAGCCGATGAGGGCGTAGTGAGGGGAGTGCGGAGCAGCGGCGGAATGAAAGGGCGGGGGATACTGGAGACCCTCGCGGACCAGCGGTGTTGCCCGGCACGATTCCCACTTGCGAANCCGATGAGGGCGAAGTGAGGGGAGTGCGGAGCAGCGGCGGAATGAAAGGGCGGGGGATACTGGAGACCCTCGCGGACCAGCGGTGTTGCCCGGCACGATTCCCACTTGCGAAAATCCTGAGTGAACCGACCGGCGATTGAACACGGTTCGCCTGGGTGGGAGGAGAGTGGTCCAACCACTATACCACCGAGGCTCCTCCGGCGTTGGAATGTGTTCGCCGCATTCATGCGTGAATTTGCATACAAAACAACCACGGTTGAGCAGAAAACACATGCGTGATGGTTCGGACAGTCTATGTCCTAACAAAACGCGACGCGTATTAGTTCGTGCAATTGAGGTGGTCCCTCGTTTTCGTGGCTGGCTGTAATGTTGGTCAATAATAGTCACATAGTTAGACACGGAGGCGGTTTCGGAGTCGCTTAACGCACGTGCACTTGTGCGGAGTGCTAGTCACATGCATACTCTGTGATGTAGATTGTAGTGCGTGCGTGTGTGCGCGTGCGTCTTGACTGCTCGATGTAAACGCATTGGCTATATGCGCA
>NQII01000067.1:1573512-1598843 GCA_002778355.1 Clitarchus hookeri | reverse complement strand
CATGTCGTGTGTGCGCTTATCTTGCACTTATAAACAAGATTAACGAGTTAAGAATAACATTAAAAAAGAAAGATTTACCCTAACTGTTCAGCAATAACGTAAGCCAGTTTATAACTGAAACTACATGCCACAGCTTTAAGGTCATTATTCCATTACGCAGTTTGGGTAATCAAGATGTTAGCAAGGCTGGCGGATGACAGGATCCATGTCAAGGAACTGCGCCAGCATTTGGCCGAAATAAGTTTGAGAAAAGACTAGAGATAAACCTCCGCCTCTGCTTATGGCAGGGATCGAACACACGACCCCTGAATGTAAAAGATAAGCTATGCGAGTCAAAGGCGTGGCCAATATTGCATTGCGGAAGCAGTTCTAATAATTTAACTTGCGAAAGTGACATTTGGACAAACCGTAAATGAATTCAGGCAGTGGCNCTGGTTCTGGTAGGTACATACATAGGTATTGTAGATACTACCCTCGGCATATTCGAACGAATAATATTTACAATTTGTTAAGTAGGTGTGCTTAATTAGTGATAGAGTACTTAAATATTCATGTCGTGTGTGCGCTTATCTTGCACTTATAAACAAGATTAACGAGTTAAGAATAACATTAAAAAAGAAAGATTTACCCTAACTGTTCAGCAATAACGTAAGCCAGTTTATAACTGAAACTACATGCCACAGCTTTAAGGTTATTATTCCATTACGCAGTTTGGGTAATCAAGATGTTAGCAAGGCTGGCGGATGACCGGATCCATGTCAAGGAACTGCGCCAGCATTTGGCTGAAATAAGTTGGAGAAAAGACTAGAGATAAACCTCCGCCTCTGCTTATGGCAGGGATCGAACACACGACCCCTGAATGTAAAAGATAAGCTATGCGAGTCAAAGGCGTGGCCAATATTGCGTTGCGGAAGCAGTTCTAATAATTTAACTTGCGAAAGTGACATTTGGACAAACCGTAAATGAATTCAGGCAGTGGCGTTTACACCTCTCCTTGTGTTAAAATATTAATTGTGTTATATCGGTGACCATGCAGCCAGCAGCCCGTTTGAACTCTACGTGGGTTGTTATTCCCTCTAAAGGCTAATACCGACGCAGTTAATTTGAGTATAGAATCAGATATTACATGTTCGTGATTATATTCTGTGCATAGAAAGAACTAAGATTTACATATTTTTAACAGTTTTGAATACGTACTAATTGGGGAAATGGTGTAATACAGAAGCTGGCAAGAAGGTATTGTGATAATTTCTGTTGACTGTACCACTACCTTACTTAGTCTAAAAGTAGCACGCATTGCCGTGGTCTTTCTGCAAAATGGCTAACAGTTTGTGCGTTGTGTTCAGGCATGTCCACCTTGCAGGAGGCAACGCAATTCTCCTAGGTTTGTTGTAGGGGGTGGGGAAGGGAGGAATGAGGTGGTGATCCTTGTGCGGCTTTTCAAAATGAGATCTTGAAGGTGAAAAAATGCGGATGTCAGCAGGAGGGGAGGGGGGGACTGGACGTTTCCTCTCGGAGAAAATTCTGACTAGCCGCATCGTCCGGCACGATTTCCACAATCTACTACGCCGGGAATCGAACCCGGTTTGCCTTGGGCGATAGCTCTAACCACGGTCATTCGCGACCCCGTTGAAGAAAGGGATAGCAGTTTGTTTCCTCTCCGTCCTGCAGAGAAACTAAACACTTTTTGTTGGTTTATTTAAAGGGTTCGGAAGTGTGTAGTGAACGTACATACAATTATCGTGTAGGCGTAACTTAAGTAAGTTAGTACGTAAGTTTGGATCGCTTTAAATGTGTGTAACTGGATGCTTACGCCGTTTTGTGGTGTTTGTGAGTTTTATGTAGCTAATTTATAATGTTAGAATTTTAAAATATTAATTTGCATAATGTCAAGTTTTATTTATTTGCATCGTGTGCCTGCTATGTCTTTTGCGATTTTACTACAGCGAGTAATGTGCATAATGATCAGGACACAGTGTCCACAATCAGCAGCATGACGTCCCGAGAAGTAGCGATTTTCATGGTCGTCGACTTCGCCTTACGGTTGCTCTACAAAACAGACCAGTTAGCACGTGACGTGAAGTAGTGTTTAGAGGCTGTAGCGTGCCGGGGGGGCGTTAGTCCAACCAGGTGATCGGCTCAGCAGGCACCCTACACGCGGCAGAGCGTCGCGTGAATGGCGACACGCAAGTTGCGGCAGCCGTGAGCCGCCCAGAGGTCACTCACCTGCCTCGTCGGCTCCCGTGCTCGCAGCCCGTCATTGCTCCAGACAAGCCGTCCGCTTCCTTCGCGTGGGGCCGCGGTGGCTGAGCGGTTAGCCTGCTTGCCTCCCACCGGGGCGAACCTGGTTCAATCCCCGGCCGGGTCACACTCGGATTTTCGCCTGGGGGAATCTTGCCGTACGATTACGCTGGTCGGCGGGTATTATTGGGGATCTCAACTTTGCCCCGCCCTTTCATTCGGGCGCTGCTCCATTCTCACCTCACTTCGCCCTAATCGGCTCGCTAAGAGCCGCTCAAATCTTTTCACTCACTCACTCACTTCCTTTATTTTCCTTGGTAAGGGCGCTACGAACGGTTTGGGAGGGGAGGGCAATCTCCTAACCTGGGAATCTGAATTTACGGATAGTTATCGCAGTATGACACTCGGATTGAAAAGAAACATTCGTGCCTCGCTGGCCTTGATGAAAATCTGTAAAGATGTAATTTTAATTATGAAAATTTAAACATTGTGCCAGCTCAATAAAATGTACTGTAATTTGCTGAATGTATCTACACTGTATACCTATGTACATAGTTGTTGGGCTCAAAAGTCAATTTTTGGCAAAGGAATACAGAAGTTTGCAAGATTCTTGCAGTGGGGGTGAATGATTAAGTGAAATGTTTATAACATACTCCATTGCTAGACTATGTCGTGTAGTGGAGTATGTTCAAAACATTTCGCGTAATCGGAATACAAAGGGTTGTCATGAAATAAGAGTAGTTATAAAATGTTCTTTCTGGCCCACCTGGCATAGTGGAGACGAGCCGACCACCATCTTGGATGACTCCACGTAGCCATTTTTTTCCTTTTGGGAGGTCATCCCCGCCGCATCACAGATTTTGGAGTGTATTCAAGGTGTTGACTGGGCGTGTGGTCGTTGCTTTGCGTATTACCAGACTGCTATTGCTGGCATCATTTNGAGTGTATTCAAGGTGTTGACTGGGCGTGTGGTCGTTGCTTTGCGTATTACCAGACTGCTATTGCTGGCATCATTTATGTAACCACCCGCGAGAAAACATTACGTATTTATTGCCGGCAGTGACTTATCAAAAAGTCAATCGAGGAACTATAGTTGTACTATTGTCTAAGCTCGAGTAGAACTCTTATATTTAATATGAAATAAATATATTGGTAACATGGCAGGGTATTTTGCTAGTTTACTTATTTAAATGGTAGAAATATCAGTTTATTTTTAATTATGATTTAAGCCAATTTCAGTTTTGGATACTTAAGTAAGAACCTTAAAGCAGGGCAGTCACAATAATTAAGGTTGTATGTGCTTTAATTAGTAACAAAAGTAACTTGTAGCTGACCTCTATGTGCATAAAATATATTAAAGATATTTGTAAATTTCATTAACTTTTCATTTTATACCACAGGAGTAGTTACCATGACCATGCCAGATTTTTAGTGTGCATTATTGTGTTTGAAGCATCCGGAATTTGAAATACGCTCAAATGTCTATTGAAAGTAGAAAGTAAACTTGCGTTTCTGTTAAATAAGTGGCCAAGGAAACTATTTTATGGTTATTACATACATTTGTTCCGCTTACATATGCAACTTAAATTAATTTTCTGACGACTCGGGTAGTTTGTGTGTAACTTTGTAATGAGTTCTAAATGTTATACTGAGACAGTTATCATATAACTACATACAAAAATAAGTTTTGAACTCTATTTTATGAAAATATAAAGTGCTGAATAGCAAACCACCCATGAGACTAATAAAATTGAAATGAATATAAAAATCAGCCGTTGATAAATTGTGATAATGGTCAGTAAGAATCATTAATTTATACAATTAATTTAAACGTATCAATAGTATCGGAGCACTAAAGGAAAAAATTTACAATACAAGCTGAGTATAAAAGAATGCCCAACTTTTAAGGTTTATAATATCAAAACTAAACAACCTACAACCTTGATTGACCAATCAAATGAACCGTGGAACCGTGAAGTTTGTTTACATTGATAAATGTTCAATGTGACATCACGAGCGGCCCGAACAACATCTACGCGATAATCAAACTCGTTCCACACTCTTGTCAGCATATCCGGTGTTACGGTTTGGATGGCGTCCGTAATTCTAGTTTTGAGGTCGTCAGTATTAGCCGGCAATGGTGTACGAAACACTTGATCCTTTATGTACCCCCATAGAAANTTTGAGGTCGTCAGTATTAGCCTGCAATGGTGTACGAAACACTTGATCCTTTATGTACCCCCATAGAACAAAATCGCACGGGGTAAGATCCGGGGTTTTTGGGGGCCAGTGATGAAGAGCCTGGTCACCAGCTGCTCCTCGACCAATCCAGCGTTGCGGCAACGTCTCGTTCAGGTATCCGCGAACAGCTAGGTGCCAATGGGGTGGCGCACCATAAAGGAAACCTCAGACCGTCCCTTTCACATTGACGTGTCGAATGCGAGCTCGCTATCCCCTAACCACCTCAGACCGAGAGTTACGAACGCCATCCAAACCGTAACACCGGACATGCTGACAAGAGCGTGGAGTGAGTTTAATTATCGCGTAGATGTCGTTCGGGCCGCTCGGGTTGGTCACATTGAACATTTATGAATGCATGGTAAACAAACTTCACGATTCCACGGTTAATTTGATTGATCTATCAAGGTTGTTTGGTTTTGATATTATACACCTTCAAAGTTGTGGTATTCTTTTATACTCAAACTGTATATGCGTGAGTGAGTGTCTCGGCCCCATTACAACACGAATTGAGTTTAAAATGATCCTAAATGTACTCTGCCAAGGCAACAGCTAAAACGTTACTATCCTTTTTTTTTTTTTTCACAGCGCCCATTTAACTGTAAAATATTACAGAAAAAAAGGGCAGCATTTATTTACCATCAAAGCCTCCATTTCCAATACAGTAATATTGAAAAACTTTAATAAAACGGAATAACTAAAAGATTAACGCCCTAACGATGAAGTCGTGGAAACAGTAAAATAGCAAACGTTATTTAACCTTGGGCGGCGAACAAGGACGACCACAACACATTAAAAAGACACAGTAACGCGACACCGTAGTAAAGCCTAAACGTAATTTGGAAGGGCACCGAAAACCAAAATTTTGGAAATAGACTACCACTACTGCACACCCAAGGTACAACGCCACGTCGCTCTGTAGTGTGACTAGTAAAACGTCAGCTCGACAACATGGTAGCGGTGTTTGACCTCGGTCGACCTACTTGAAGTGAAACTAAGCCATCAGGAACAAGCTTAGATCTTGCAGGCGTATGATAGCGCCTTAACGTAGCAGACGCCTGGAGGCGTCAAGTAGACAAAACAACTACCACGAACGACCAATCAAGAAATATGACGCACGAAGTGGAAATTGGTCGGCTGGGAGGGGGAACCGGGATGGAAAGAGGACGGGATCAGAGCAGCATAGAGTACGCCACCGCACAGAAGTAGACGGCGCTAACGTTGCAACACAGCAGGAAGCAATCCTTCATTGGAAGATTTTAGCTGCAAGCTCTGGTGGCGCCTGTCTGGACCTTTGAATGTGTTTCAGTTTTCGTCCTCACGATGTCTGGCAGTATCAATGTGCGTGATGTAATTTAGTACAACACCCTGCGTAGATCGGCCGGCCACTAATTGCCATTGGTGTTTATTTACAAATGGTCCTTTGCACACTGGAAGCCGTCTACTGTCCATTTGCGCACTATTAACTGAGCAACATGCTATGCAAGTGGTTATAAAGTTCTCCATAAGTAAACCTGCAGCACCAGGGAATGCCATGAGCTCCTACAGAGTTCAGATCTACCAGCCTTCGCTCTCACTGATTACTGTGGGGTGTGTAAATTTTCCAAATATTGTTCATAATGATTTGTTTCATTACTAGTGCTTTTATTTTGGAAACGGGAAATTTCAAATCATTCATACAATCTTTTTAAGCTGGCAGGCAGCCCGTAGATATCAGGTATGCAGCTAATGTCAAATAATTAACTTCCGCTGTATTCATTCTTCCAAAAAATTTGGAGTATTTTATTTTCTGAGCAAACATGTTTTTATTTCAGAGAATCGATTGCTATTAAAAGAAAATTTATACCGGTAATAAAAAATGCAATATGTTTTAAAAACGATGATGTGGTTGGGGACTTGCAATCTTAAATAACGCTCTTGCTAGACTGTGTATTATCTCACACCACTAAACCATAACAGTGGACCGTAATATAAAATATAGAAAATTCAGTGTTGTGTAATGTTTTTTTAAGTTGTATTTGTTTAGAGTTATTCTAAAATTATTAGGGAATTTATATTAGCGTTTTCATTTAGCATAAATAATAGTTTATAGGCAACATAATTTTCACAAACTAATGTAAACGGTTAATTTTACTTGAGCGTCCGCAATGTGATTTGTCGTATCAATAGGAGAAATTCTCCCCAGGAAGCGTGTAATTATACTTAGACGAACATGCACATGTGATGAACATGTATCGCACAGAGAATCGTAATCAGCATATTCAGTTGTAGACAGTAAATCGTTCATCGCACTGTATACGTTTGTACTGAGGAGGCTACGAGTCGAATGTTTACGTCAAATGTTGCTCAAGAGTATAAACAATCTCCTTTTCCCCATTAATTTTGCTTATTAATTACATTTAAAGATAATAAGACTATATTCTGTAAGCTGGATCCAAAGCCACCCTGCAGAGAATAAAAGCTGCGCCGCAATTGGGATGAATTAATGGCACAATAATGGAATTGGCTTATTAAATTTCGCAGTATTTAATCAAATTTCATAGCGCCAATGAAACAATTTCTCGGAAACTTGTTATAGCTAATTACGTTTATAGTACACTCTCTTAATTTTTCCGCTATAATTCTCTTCACAAATAAATAGTGGGGTGCGACAGCAAATGACGCTTTCGCAGTGCAAATCATTGGGCTCTGTTGCTGTCGCGTATGCTGATAGCAAGACGACGAAGACTAAGGAAGCGATTCGTCGCTGCAAGTGTTAGAGCGCGTGGCGGCTACTGCATTTGCTTCAATTACTAAAGCAGACGAAAAATACGTGGGTAGACACGTCCCTCGCGCGCAGTGGTCGCACTGCACACTTCCGCCCCGCCCCGAGTCTGTACCGTGGTCCTCTGTCCAAACAGCAGCAAACTGGAGTGCAACTCGCCCGCCAGTCAGCCTCACTCACTGTGCAATATGCTTGCAGTGCTCTGCGCCTTGTAATGTGCGTCATGTCTTCAAGTTAGGCGGCATAGTATAATGTAAAGTGTGCGCGCTTTTTGTAGATCAACTCACGAGTTTCGTAAAGAAAAGTGTTTCAAACCCACTGCAATGAAGTTTGTGCCACGTAGTCGGGAGCTTAGTTTACATAAGTCTTATTAAAACATGGCCGTTAAATTCTTAATTTCTAATTTTCGTGTAACCCGTATTTAGGATGAAATCCTTCTTTATATGGAAAATACACCAAAGGTCCTCTTACCAGTTTCTTCGTTACTGATGACAAAATGGATCTTGCGCAACAAAAACGAAATAATCTCACCTTGGGCAGCAGTAATGATAAGTTTAAGATTGCAAGCGGCGAGAGTAGTGTAAACTTGCAAATAACGTTTTCTTAGCAATACCGCACGACGTTGGATTAATGAAGGGAAGCAATATTTGAAGAAACTCGGCGACGGAAATTCCGCCCGATAGCCTTCTCAGGCTATAAACCTTAACATTTGGAAAATGTTATGTATTCTGGGGCACAAAGATAAAAGTTGTAGAACGCGAAAGCTAATGTTGCCTCGCGTATTTTGCCACTCGGTAACGTGCGACGTCAAGAATGGTAAATTTTATAGGCTTGTTTATTTAGGCCTGTACTTTTTTTTATTAAAAAAATATAAGTTGTACGAATATGGAAGCGATATGTTTGTAGAGGTTGATAGGAAATTAATTTTATATAACTCCTTATTGGTCAAGACTTGTTACTTTATATAAGGAAACATTAACGTCATGAGTCTGAAGTAATTAAAACCTCATCGGACGGATTTTGCTGGTTCTATGCGGAGAGTAAGTTATATTAATTTCCATGAAATTATTGAAGTTAGTTTCCACGACCCTGTAATTGTTATAGAAGCAAGGACACGATGGCACAGTTGTTTCTCAGGCAACACCTCCCCCCCCCCTCCACCTCCTTTTGCCATACTTTGTCTTCCTCGCATTCCCCCGCGCTTGTTCTAACCGACTTTCGCCACGGCCTCAGCACAGTGTCGCGTCTTGCCGCTGAACAAAGGCCGGTCTGTAGTGCAGGAGAACACGTGCTGGCGCTATCTCCGACCGGCACTTCCTGCCGTGTCGCTGATAACGTCCACTTCCAGGTGTTTCACGTTGCTGCACTGCGCTGCTCCGAGCATCTGTTGCTGTAGACTCCATATATGCGTAGTCTTGGGTTCCGACTGCTTGTGTGCCCAAGACAAACTGAGAGGGTTGTCCCAGCTCCACTGTAACCCCTGCCTTGCTTAGAGAGAAGCACTTCTTCGCATAGCGTCGCATAGCGTCGCATAGAGTTCGTTTCTTGCGCCCCATTCTGGCTACTGATGTGCCGTGCAGGGAATCCATCTTTGTATTGTGATGATACGAATACGAAACAAAAGACTCACCACCGGCTATGCAATAGAGAAAAACAGCTCTCATTAATGTAATGATTTTTAAATTTTAATTTAATAAATGGGAGTAATAATTAAATTGACCGTTCAACATGTCCTCTTGTAAATGTGTGCACGGCGCCTCATATATTTGAAATAGGTCTGACTTTATCTCAGTAATATCATGGGCTCGTAAGAAAAGATCTTNAAAGGCCGGTCTGTAGTGCAGGAGAACACGTGCTGGCGCTATCTCCGACCGGCACTTCCTGCCGTGTCGCTGATAAGGTCCGCTTCCAGGTGTTTCACGTTGCTGCACTGCGCTGCTCCGAGCATCTGTTGCTGTCGACTCCATATATGCGTAGTCTTGGGTTCCGACTGCTTGTGTGCCCAAGACAAACTGAGAGGGTTGTCCCAGCTCCACTGTAACCCCTGCCTTGCTTAGAGAAGCACTTCTTCGCATAGCGTCGTACAGAGTTCACGTTTCTTGCGCCCCATTCTGGCTACTGATGTGCCGTGCAGGGAATCCATCTTTGTATTGTGATGATACGAATACGAAACAAAAGACTATCACCACCGGCTATGCAATAGAGAAAAACAACTCTCATTAATGTAATGATTTTTAAATTTTAATTTAATAAATGGGAGTAATAATTAAATTGACCGTTCAACATGTCATCTTGTAAATGTATGCACGGCGCCTCATATATTTGAAATAGGTCTGACTTTATCTCAGTAATATCATGGGCTCGTAAGAAAAGATCTTTAATTAGAAACAATTGGATAAAAATTATACTTTTTGCAAAACTTGCAGCCCTTCTTGATGAATGGGAAATCAAACTGGAATAAATAATATCTCCAATAACGCGAAATTTCAACTGAGCCTTTTTACTTTCATTAACCGAACACACATGAAAACCAAAGATTACATATCTCACGACCATCCAGAAAGATTTTATGGGAAATTTGGTAATGAATTTAAAAAAAATCGANAAATTTTATGGGAAATTTGGTAATGATTTTAAAAAAAATCGAAATAGGATTAGGTCGAATAAGACCTGCTCTTCTATATGCTAATACTGGCTCACAAAAATAACTAAATATATATATACGTAGTTCATAAAACATGGAGAACTGCCCATTCTCCATAGTACGTAGAACTGCTGGAGGTGGATGACNAGATTTTATGGGAAATTTGGTAATGAATTTAAAAAAAATCGAAATAGGATTAGGTCGAATAAGACCTGCTCTTCTATATGCTAATACTGGCTCACAAAAATAACTAAATATATATACGTAGTTCATAAAACATGGAGAACTGCCCATTCTCCATAGTACGTAGAACTGCTGGAGGTGGATGACACGGGCGTTAAGAGACCAAACAGTGTTGTACCTCTGCTGTATGAATACTTTTTGACTCAACATTACCTCTTTCCCATTGAGTGCTCGCCTTTCTGACATCAGCGTGCATTTAACTATTACAACGGGCCATGCTATTCCGCTCTTCTCTTCGTAGTGTTTATGGCTTTGCATTGCTTCATACACACGCTAGGATCAAACATTTGGGTGTATGAATACTTTTGCGAGACACTGTAGATCACTTTCTGCATATTACGGTTTAACTTATGCAGAATTATGTCTATCGTGAAGTTTTTGTGGCAGTAAGAACTTTATTTTAGAATTGGCGAACTGCTTATTAAACCACTCATGATAAAGATTACTTTTGCAAATTTATCAGCGGCCTCTTTAAAAAATTTCCCTCGCCGAAACGCAAGTTCTTGGCTCTCCCAAGGCGAGTCATGCCCAGGGGGATGAAAGCGGGTGCAGTTTCTGTCCCTAATATAAAGGGGCGCACTGTCAAGTTATGTAGAAACATACAGCCACAATGGGCTATTCGCACATTACCAAGGTAAAAACATATTTAGAAAGCACTCAAACATTTGATTCTGTCGAAATAGAACCGTTCCTGTAAAATGTTAAAACTGCTGTTCGTGAATTGCTCTTATTTGAAATGCTCACCTTGCCGTTGAGTTAGGTTTCTGTCGACGCTTAACAATAATGTATTGAGCGTTGGACTGTGAAGGGCGGGGGAAGCAGGCATGCTCCCTGAAAACCCGCCGACCATCAACGTCCATGTTTCTCACGTGCGAAAGTCCGGGTGAGGCCGCCGGGAATGGAACCGGGTTCGCCCTGGTTGGAGGCGAGTAGCCAGGCTGAAACACCTTGGAAGTAGGCGTCCCAATTGACGGTTTCCCAAGCCCCTAGTTTCAGAACCCCCGCACGCTATTGCAGCGTAGTTCTCAGGTTATCGAACCTGTGGATGCTAATCATTCTAATCAGCGTGTGGCAACCGTAGCTATAACTATTCTTGTTCAGCGTCTGCGATTCCTATGAACTGGTGGTTTTCTTACGAACTCTTCGTTAGTGAGAATTACCCCGGGTTTTCGCGTGTGGAAAACGTTGCTGACGTTTGTTTTGGGCCAATGGGTTCTTCTCAAGGTATTCCCCCGTCGCTGCTTTGTGCGCCTCACCTCAACCCCCTCAACAGTAACTCCTTCATGAATGCATAAAACAAATGTAGTTTCAGCTGCTGTGACTGCGTTTCTGTTTCCGAACTGAACTAGTATCACTATAAAGCCCAGCCGTATGTCGGCACAAAATATGTGTTTATTGGCTGAAGCTACTCAAGCGATCACGGAATAAAATTTTAAGAGTCTCCCACGAGAGGAACTTAAATTATTATTATGCATTTTCTGCTGTGTACGGTGTAAATTATTAAATCCACGTCCTATGCAGCATCCAAAATACACATGTGTGTCTGAAGGAGTCGAGTGCTGTCCAAATGTCAAGTTCCGTCAAAACACACAAACCGTTGTCAGCGTACCAAGACACGAGGTAAAGCCGAGATACCCGGTACCTGTTTCCCTGCGTAACTATTGCACAATATTCCATGAAACCTGGTGCGCTAACCGGCATGGGGATTCCTGTTAAATGATAACAGGTGAGATACTAGCATGAGAAGTACTCGGCAGGTGCGCAGATAAGTTCACAGTAAGCATGGACCCTACTCGTTGAACTGGTAGCAAGTTGTTAGTTTAAACTATGCACATCCTACTAGTGTAGCAGTACCATTGGTGGCTTTTCAACCAATGGAAAAGACATGAATTCACGACTGGAGTCTCTTTTTTTTAAAAGTATTTGCATGATTTATATTAACTTTTGGAGGTTTCAACTCACGCCCATGAAATACCGCAGGTTGAGTAAGAAAACATTACTACTGCGCTAGGTATAAGAAAATAAGGTTTTAAAGAGCTAGGTAGACAAGGGCTTGACATTGTTACATTGGATGCCGGAGGGGCGTAGCTGAGTTCGTGAGGGATGGAGGTCTTGACAATAGTAAAAAAAAGTAAATTTGATTTCGATTCTATTCACACAGCTATTATTTACTTCTTTAAATTATGTCTCCACTATTACTCTTTTTATTTAACAGTGAGCGCAATATTTAATATCTTTTTAAACTCTAGCGTCCTCGTCTCTGTTCGGTTAGTCATTCAACTCAGACTGAACGCGTGTTAATAATGAGTGTGTATGTTGCCACCATTTGTAATGTCTTTCGCTCACGCATCTAGTCAAATAGTCCAGCCTGCCAGCCGCACTCTTGTCTGCTAGATCCTCGCGAGGCCTCACACTTATATAGCGTTCGCCCTGACCATCTGGAATGTTACACGCACCCAGTCACGCTGAGAGAACGAGGTCGGTAATCAAGAGCATTCTTGGGATAAATGCAGAAATCAATACAGGGTCAGTAGCCCACGCCGCAAAAAGGATTATCGTGCCGGGTCGCTTTCTGTAACAGATACGCGGCCACCGGCCTACCGCTCACCTGTTAATTAAAAACAATCCTTTGACGAGCTGCCGCCGCTATCATAAAACTACTATACAGAGTGAGTATAAAAGAATACCCTAACTTTGAAGGGCTATAATATCAAAACCAAACAACCTGCAGTTTTGGTTGACCAATCAAATGAACCGTGGAACTGTGACGTTTGTTTATCATATATTCATAAATCTTAAATATGACCACCACGAGCGACCCGAACGACATCTGCGTGATAGTTACTCGTTCCACACTCTTGTCAGCATGTCTGGTGTTACGGTTTAGATGGCGTCCGTAATTCCCGTTTTGAGATCGTCAATGTTAGCCGGCAATGGTGGACGAAGCACTTGATCCTTTATGTATCCCCATTGAAAAAATCGCACGAGGTAAGAACCGGGCTTCTTGGGGCCAGTGATAGAGCCTGGTCACCAGCTGCTCCTCGACCAATCCAGCGTTGCGGCAACGTCTCGTTCAGGTATCTGCGAACAGCTAGGTGCCAATGGGGTGGTGCACCATCCTGCTGGAAAATTAAGTCCCCCGCCGCCTCTTCTAACTGAGGAAACAACCTCTCTGTAAGCATGTCCAAATAAAGGATTCCAGTAACAGTGGGCTCTTAAACAAAAGAAAGGGCCGAAAACAGTATTTGGAGCGCAAAACACCTTCACTTTAAGGGAAGCGCGCTCGTGTTGGTGGTTTTATGTGGAGGCTCCTGACCCCATATCCGCACGTTGTGCCGGTTCACCTTACCATTTGTATGGAACGTCGCTTCATCGCTAAAAACGAGTTTAGACATGAAGGCATCTTCTACCTCGTTCTGGGCCGCCAAAACGCGCAGAAACCACGTATGTTATTTATCCCCTCCTTCAAGAGCTGTAACCTATATGGTTTGTACAGCAATCGCTTTCGAAACACATTCCATACAGTCAATTTGCATTTCCCGGCTAGCTTGTAGAGTTGATTTTCTCGGACTGCGTACGAACCCTTGTTGAATACGTTGCACATTCTCTTCGGACACACGTGGCCGCTCGGAACTTTTGCCTTTGCAAAGGCACCCTGAGTCACGGAACTGACGAAACCAACGTACGATACTCCACCTATCGGGAGGACGGCGTCCGTATTTGCGACGGAATTCACATTGAACTGTCGTGACCGATTCACATTTAGAAAACTGAATAACGCAGAACGCCTGTTAATCCGTCGCCATCGTGATGCGGACTAACACACAACACACGCTCATAGTGAGACGACAGACGCTCCCAGTGACATCTCTCGGCACATAAAGGAAACACCAGTCCGTCGCCTTCACATTGACGTGTCGAAAGCGAGCTCGCTTCCCCCTCACCACCTTAAACCGTAACACCGGACATGCTGACAAGAGCGTGGAACGAGTTTGATTATCGCGTAGATGTCGTTCTGGCCGCTCATGGTGGTCGCATTGAACATTAATAAATGTATGGTAAACAAACTTCACGGTTCCACGGTTCATTTGATTGGTCAATCAAGGTTGTAGGTTTTTGGTTTTGATATTATAGACCTTCAAAGAATCTGCAATGTCAGGACCTTCGTAAAGTACCAGTCGTTCACTGTGGACAACCCTTCGGCTTGGTCAGAGAGCCTGGACGACCAATTCTAAAGACCACATCAGTAATCGTATTCAGAATCCTGTAGGCGCCTTCCCAACATTTCTGTAGCTTCGGGCAGTACAGCCACCCCAGTTGTCCTTGAAATTCCTCGCCCGGCATTCTCCTATCATACCGGTTATTAATACAAACGTAACATGTCGACCGGTGAATACATTTACTGTGGCTCCAAAAAATATTCGTATGGCTACAGTTGGAAGTGTAAGAACGGAGATTTGGAAATAAATGGTAGAAATGAAGGTACACACTATCCTTGTAGATTAATTAGTTTGTCGTAGAATATATGTAAGTGAATTACTTTTAATTTCTAACGTAACTTAGTGCGAATGAAAGCAATCATGTGTCTGACCACAAATAAGTATTGGTCTGAACTGAAGTAAAGAACTTTCTTGGGAATTTTCACACTTTATTAAGCGGACCTACGAATAAGTATTAATTTCGTAGGTATTGATCTCGCCAATGTTTCTGTCGTTTCGCTCGATATTTTATCCCATTCAGTTATAGGTGCATTCTTCAGGTTATTTGTTGGATCTCACGTTTTCTTACGTTCTCCTCTAGTAGGTGCTTAATTCTCAATAGGGTTGATATCGGGGAGATTGTGGTGGGTGTTTCCATCCAATGTAGGGTATCGTATAACTGCCACAGCTTCGTGTTAAAGGCGGTGTGTTTGGGGTGGTCGTCCTGAGTGGATATGTAATCAGTAGAGGCCAGTTTTCCCCCTCACTATAAGGGAAACTAGTCTTGAGAATGTTGTTGCAAATCGTATGATTCAGGATGTCTCCAATGAAGCACAGATCGCCCACGCCGCTCGCTCTAGTGCCACTACAAACGATTGCAGAACTTCCATGCTTCACAATGGCAGTAAAATTCTTGTCTTAAGCTAGGAATTATTCTTCTGCCATCCATAACACTTCCATCTGACCTGAAAATATTCAACTTTAAGCAAAATCGAAATAACTTTCTTCCATTGTTCATTCCTATAATTTCTGTTCGCCTGAGCATAGGCAAGCCTCTCTATTTTATTGGGCTTATTTGCGTAGGGTTTTCTATGTTTTGTTCTTCCCTCATATTCACTTTCGTGAAGCACATTTCTAATGGTTAAAGCAGAAACTTGTATTCCTCCTATAGTTTTCCACTTCTGCTGATATCTTTGGTGCACAGTTTAGGGTTTCTGGCTACTCTTTGCATAATTTGGCGCTTGTCTCAGACATCTTCGAAGGGCGACCACTTCTAGGCGCAATTTGCAGTCTTTGGTTTTGTAAACCTTTACTCACTATTTTTTACGGTAGTAATAGGTCTTCCGATAGTATCGTTTTATTTCCTTCAATGGTCTACCCTTCCTAAATCACTACATAGTCCCTGGCGCGCGTCTGTCTGAGACTGTGCTAATCTCGAGAACCACTGAATGGATTTAGATGTGGTTTTTTACTGTTATGATCTGCATTTATCGAGGAAGGTTTGTGTGTATTAAAAATTGCCCTAGCACTTATCAGCTTAGCATTAACGGTATTAGTGAATCAAGTCGGGGAAAAAAAATTTGCCGCCAGCTCGCTCTCGTGGAATACGCTGCCTAATCCTTTGAAGATAAAACAAATAATGTGCGAAAGAATTGTGTAAAATTAAATTATCTACAAATAAAGTCAGCTGTAGCATATATCTCTTTAATAGATAAGTAGTAATAAGCGCATTTACAATTTCAATTACGCAGTAAAAACAAACTTAAAAATTCACTGTCTTTTATAACCATAAAGAACTTAATCTTTATCAAAATTAATTAATTGAATCCTTCTGGCATGCCACCATAAAAACTGATTTTAAAAGTTGGAGCTCCCAATAATTTTATTGCGAAATATAAATCCACCGAAATTATGCAACGGAACTAGTTTACAAATAAAGTTTAAAAAGTGATCTCATTGAAGGTACTATTCTAACTGGCTGTGGTACTGGAGAAACTGTTTTAATACCTACAATACCAATGGTTCCCTCGGTTTGCCTTTTAATTTTAAGTGTGTCCAATTTCCAATAAGTTTGTTTTGGTCTAATCATAAATAAGGCACAGGGTCAAACACTCACTGTGGCTGGAGTGGATCTGAGTGGAGCACGTCTTTCACACGGACAGCTGCTATACGTAGCCCTTTCCGTGTCACGTCAAACAGAAATGTTTTTGTGCTGACGGTCGGAGGCAAAACTATTTATGAAGAAATTTTCTAAACCAGTATCATATAATATTGTTATATTAGAGACTAGCGAACCGGCCCGGCTTCGCCCGGGTACAATTGAGTTTCACAATGATACACTAATAAATAAATTGGGAAAATGCAATTAATTTATGTGAAAACAGAATTATAAAATTATACTATGTTGGTCTAAGTAGTTATAAATAGTCGGTTAGAACACACGTCCGTGACAGGGACACCTCATGCTCTTGCATTCTACTTCAATGGCGACCACCTCATGCTCTTGTATTCCGCTGCCATTTTCCCCGTTTTTCGAAAATATGATTTGCATTTTTTACATAAGATAATAAATTTCATATTTTTTGGCAGCCAGTCTCGTGTTGGCGAGCATTGCAACTTTTAAAAAGTCTTCTTACAGTAACGACATAAATAACTTTACAGTTTATTTCCCATCATAGAAAAAAAAAACAGCTCTGTTCACTTTTCGAAGTCTGAATAGCCACTGAGTCGGTCATCCTATCCTATACATATATATATATATATATATATATATTACACATACACACACACAGATGCAATGGCGGTAACCTTTGTTAGTGTCTAGTCGCTTTCGAGACATGTTAGGCTTCTTTATCATTGTGTGTGACAGCGCCCTTTATGTTATGCTTGTCTCTTCGCATTGTAGGCATATGAAAATATGTTACAGTAGTGACGTGACTGTTCCTGCCATTGTTTTCATAGCAGTGTGCGTTGCCTTTAATACTTTATCATTGTGTATGGTTGAGAAGACTCTGAGATAACTCTCCTGGCTTGGCCTGCAAGTGCATGATGTATATATCATAGGAAGGACTTAAATGTTAATCTAATTTGGGAAAACTTAACCCTTTCGTGATGACTGGAGTAATGTTATGAAGTTGCCGAACGTATCTTACATGATACTGAACTTATGCGCACCTATGCTTGTAGGGAGTAAATGAATCTGTAATAATTTTATACGTATAGGACATATATAACTCCACGATGATTTGTATTGTCAGGGACAATATATACACACATATCTANTATTGTCAGGGACAATATATACACACATATCTATAACAAATCGAATTTGCCGTCTGTATGTTAAACAGTTAAGAAATTACGAGCACCTATGCTTCCCATTGTTGAGGGTGTGCTGTGTATCGAAACTTATAACCATATCTAGTAATGAATATGTATTTTTTCCCCTTTGGTGTAACTTACTTGGCCAATCTTTGTTTGCATGTGTTGATGGGCCTGGTGTGTGTGTGTGTGTGTGTGTGTGAGAACCTGAATTTTGCGTACTGGCATCGTGAGCGTATATCATATGTAAAATGTATTTCTCGGGAGGAGTTGCGCAGAGTTTCTCCTTTGGTGTGACTTTCTTGACCAGTAATGCATATATAACAGTTTGAATGCAAAGTATGTTGTTAGCTAGCCATGAATTGTGTTGTNAACTTTCTTGACCAGTAATGCATATATAACAGTTTGAATGCAAAGTATGTTGTTAGCTAGCCATGAATTGTGTTGTCACTGTCTCCTCTTGTTTCAGTTCTGGGAGATCATATCAGACGAGCATGGCATCGACCCGACCGGCATCTACCACGGCGACAGTGACCTTCAGCTGGAAAGGATAGAAGTCTACTATAACGAGGCTGCCAGTAAGTGCTGCTTCATATCAAACTTCTCTAGAACATCCCAATACCAACATTCTAACCAACCCAAATAAGTATCTGTAACTCTAGACGAGAGGGTAACTAGAACACAGCTGCAAATTGAAAGTCTAAGTTTGTTATTTTTGCAGCAGTTATTTGCTGGGAAGTTCTGTCTCGCTCAAATATTAGCTCTAACAATTTTACAGTTTAGTTTATAGTTAGTGTTGGAAAAAATATAGGGCGCCTTGAACATGCATTTTAAAGTTTTAATTTTTTTGCAGACTGCAAATCGAGCAGAACTTAGTCTGCAGAGTGAGCCAAAAGTCCGGATACACCCCCCCCCNGGTTTTCCCATTTTATATTTGTTTACAATCGTGCGTGTAAAATATTAATGCATATGGTACGGAAACTGAGACTTAATATCAGATGTGGCTCTTGTCAACCACCTTATTTCCACGTGTCTAAGTAAGCCATCATTTTATTAGTTTTTTATCTGAAATGTATTATGATACATATAATACATAAAATTGTGGCAACAGTAGTTTACATACAAAGTCAAGATGAAAAGCTATTGATTAGGTGCATGGTGTTCCTCTTCAGCCAGTTGCATGTGCGGCAGTAGCAGTTAACGGGGTTTAGATTGATCCTTTGGAGCAATGCTCAAAGTAGCAATCTTTTGCAATTAAATTAAGCAGATATGAGAGGTGAATGAGGAATGTCAAAACAAAAATACATCCATTAGAAAACAGAAATACATAAATATTAAAAAGAAAATAACTAGCAGAATATTAAGTTACCCAATTAGTTAATCTGTAAACAATAACTTGGTTAACTTTCTTCATGGTACTAGTACAATGTGAAATTTACAACATTGTCGTAGTGATTGAAGGAAATGCATTTCGACCAGCGTCTTTGTTAGTCAAATTTCCCCTGACGGTTGGTAGCCAACTTCAGTTTTATATATCCCGACGATGCATTATCACACGATGGTGAAAGTTCAACTGACACAGCAACCTCTGTATAAGTTGCTTTTCTAGTTGGTCTACCTGAGGGGGGTATTTTTAATAGAACCTGTTTCAAAAACTTTCTCACCAGTCTTAAACTGTTGGTTGTGATCGGGCGAGTGTCTGAAACAAATAATTCACAAATTAACTGATTTCTGTGACTAACTGGTTTTGGCTCACTGTGTAGCGAGCGTGGGCTTGCCGAGCAGTGACAGAAAGTGTGGCAGTTTAGTTTGAGTGGTGTATGTGCCTCACTGTGCGCTTGGTTCCAGGAGGAAAGTATGTTCCCCGAGCAGTGCTTGTGGATCTCGAACCCGGCACTATGGATTCCGTCCGTTCTGGCACATTCGGCCAGCTGTTCCGTCCCGACAACTTCGTATTCGGACAGAGTGGCGCAGGTGAGTACGGTGGGTGCTGGGGCATGTACTACGTGTTTAGGTCTTTACAGTGAACTGAACACTTTTGAAAGTCCTGCTTAAGATCTACTTGTATGCACTGTGCGTGTTCTTCCACCATACAGTAGCTCACATTAATATACCAACGCCTGGTAATTCGTGAAAAAAAAATAAAAATGAATTTGTATACATACTAGTAAGTAAAATTCCACANATTGTGTAACAAAATAAACCGTTCTAGTAAGTAAAATTCCACAACAAATAGTCCACAGAAAAAATGCTAGTTAGAACATCAAATAAATCACATAAGTAATTTTAACGACTTAAGACACTGCATACATAGTCACTGTAATATTCGGACAGCGATCTTTAAATTCAGTTTTGTACTGAAAGGACACATTATAGTAAAATTAATCAGAGTTTCCGCTGTTGTGACTTAGTTGTAGTGCGTGTAAGACTGTTGGAATTGTTACCCGATAGATTTGAGTAACAGTAAGTAGAGCAATGGGTCGTAAAACGTCCGATAAAACCTTTGAGAAAAGGCAGCCGACGATATTTCACCATGCTGCGCCGAAGCACAAATATAGGAAGAAATTTCAGTTTATATATATTTGCCAATTAAATATACATAATGACGAAGCAGCACCATATATTTTATAACAAAACTTGGCAATTAAAAAAAAAACAACGAAAGATCACCACGTCAATTTCACTGTAGATCCACGCACAAATTTTAATAAACTTGAAAAGAATGTAATGAATTTAATAAATTGCTCTGTTAATTATAGAATATGTAAAAAAAATTATAATTTGTAGATTACAATTAAAGCATTCAATTTGACTAGACTGTGAAAAAGAGCAATTAAAAAAGAGCAGCTTTGAGAGCCCTGTAAAGCCTCATCTTTATAGAAATAACGCATAAAAATATTGAATTACAAATGCTACATACCATAAGTTCAGCGAAGGCAGTCAGGTGACCCGTCAAAAATCCAGCCGAATTACACATTTTATAATGACCAAGTACAGCTAAAAAGGTAGACTACGCCCAACACGAGAGTCGTGGACATGAAGCATTTTAAAGAAAATGAAATAATTCTTGGGCAGCAAACAAGACTAACACAACACGTTAAAAGAGAAAACCCACAGCAATGCTAGGTTTTAGTTAAAGCCAAAAATAAATTTAGACTGGGGACAGAGACCACAATTTAAAAAAAAAAANACAGCAATGCTAGGTTTTAGTTAAAGCCAAAAATAAATTTAGACTGGGGACAGAGACCACAATTTAAAAAAAAAAAACGCTAACCTTACTGCATACCCAAGACAACAGATCTACGCCACACAAAACATTAAAACATTTAAGCTCGCATACAAACTGAGAGTCCACCATCCACAGTTTTGAATTGCTCAAACTCTCTGCAGCTCAGGCGACGAAATAAAATACAAAGTGCCTCATCACGACGACAAAATATGCAATCTAGACCATTATAGCAGCTCTTAAAGTACACGTTTAGGTGACTAGCTGGCGTAGAATAGGATAGGGGCGAGGTGTGCAACGACTTAGATAAACTGCCCAGATCATAAAAAATGCACACACAAGAGGGGAAATCAAGGGAGTTAGCAGGGTGGAAAAGGGAGGGGATCCGAGCTGAGCATAGAGTATACTACCGCACAGGGTTGAAACTGACTAAGATTAGCACAACGGGTGCTAGCGTCGCAACGTAAAGAAACTATCTTATCTGTATATTTCCAGATTGCTTAATATAAGCAAAAGTACAGTGTTATAGACAGTGCAGCGATCTGAAAAAGAACACAGGATTGACAGTGGCTCAAAAAGGTAAACCTGTCAAATTGAGTGCACTCGACAAACTTAGTGATTTGCAAGGTAAAGCAGGACCCGAAAATAAGTGCACCGAAACGAGCAGTAAGACTTTAGGAGAAACAGCCGAGCCTAGAGTTGATGAGTCAAGGGTTTGGGCGATTATACGGCCTTCAGCAATAAGTGATAGGCGATGAGCCAGAAGAGAAACAATTGGTGCCGGAAGTGAGCAGCGGGAGGAATATCTGAGACTGCGAGCATTGGTACGAAGGATGCGACTGGCAGGCTGGACTATTGAACTGGATACACGAGTGAAAGACATTTCAAATGATTGCAACACAGACTGGACAGGTGTTAATGAGTGAGCGTTAACTATAACCAAACAGACCTTGAGGAGGACTTTAATTAGAGTTGAGATACATTAAATACTTCACTCGTTTAGNACAGCAATGCTAGGTTTTAGTTAAAGCCAAAAATAAATTTAGACTGGGGACAGAGACCACAATTTAAAAAAAAAAACACTAACCTTACTGCATACCAAAGACAACAGATCTACGCCACACAACATTAAAACATTTAAGCTCGCATACAAACTGAGAGTCCACCATCCACAGTTTTGAATTGCTCAAACTCTCTGCAGCTCAGGCGACGAAATAAAATACAAAGTGCCTCATCACGACGACAAAATATGCAATCTAGACCATTATAGCAGCTCTTAAAGTACACGTTTAGGTGACGAGCTGGCGTAGAATAGGATAGGGGCAAGGTGTGCAACGACTTAGATAAACTGCCCAGATCATAAAAAATGCACACACAAGAGGGGAAATCAAGGGAGTTAGCAGGGTGGAAAAGGGAGGGGATCCGAGCTGAGCATAGAGTATACTACCGCACAGGGTTGAAACTGACTAAGATTAGCACAACGGGTGCTAGCGTCGCAACGTAAAGAAACTATCTTATCTGTATATTTCCAGATTGCTTAATATAAGCAAAAGTACAGTGTTATAGACAGTGCAGCGATCTGAAAAAGAACACAGGATTGACAGTGGCTCAAAAAGGTAAACCTGTCAAATTGAGTGCACTCGACAAACTTGGTGATTTGCAAGGTAAAGCAGGACCCGAAAATAAGTGCACCGAAACGAGCAGTAAGACTTTAGGAGAAACAGCCGAGCCTAGAGTTGATGAGTCAAGGGTTTGGGCGATTATACGGCCTTCAGCAATAAGTGATAGGCGACGAGCCAGAAGAGAAACGATTGGTGCCGGAAGTGAGCAGCGGGAGGAATATCTGAGACTGCGAGCATTGGTGCGAAGGATGCGACTGGCAGGCTGGACTATTGAACTGGATACACGAGTGAAAGACATTTCAAATGATTGCAACACAGACTGGACAGGTGTTAATGAGTGAGAGTTAACTATAACCAAACAGACCTTGAGGAGGACTTTAATTAGAGTTGAGATACATTAAATACTTCACTCGTTTAGNAGTTAACTATAACCAAACAGACCTTGAGGAGGACTTTAATTAGAGTTGAGATACATTAAATACTTCACTCGTTTAGAAATAGAGTAATAGTGGAGATAGATTAATGCTGTAAATAATAGGTGTGTGAATAAATTAAAATCAAATTTAGTTATTTTATATTAAGACCTCCAAGCATCTTGTAACAGTATTTATATTGAACCATAAAACAAATATCACAACATATCAAACTATTTTTTAAAAATTAGTCAAAGCTATGCAATAAAAACAAATGACTTAGTAATTAAACCTAAACCGAAAGTGTATACAAAGTAAAGGCATGCTGTAAGGAATGAGGTTAAGCAGTGGGTAAATACTGTATAACTGCTTGTACTCTTCACTACAGAAATTGTTCTCAAGAACTGTTATTGTGGGAAGGTGTAAACACAATCTTTACACAATTACTATAAAGAATAAAATAAATACTCTTTAGTAATTGAGAATAGTTATTGCTATAACTTTGAAGGGTTAAAGTATGGCTGCATTATGTTGTGGCACACGTCAGTCTGTAGGTTCTTTCTCTGGCTTCTTGCAAAGCTACATGCAATATTACTCGCCCATTCTGTGGCCTCTTGCGCTGCCTGCTAGAGGATCTCAAATATCCTTGTTATTGGCAGCACATAGTAAATTCATTATTCTGGTAATTTCTGGCAGCCTTAAAACTTGGCTACATACACTTGCTGTGCGATGGTCTCTGGCCGGGTATTGGCAGATTGCTTAGAACAGTGCTAGGGTAAAGACTCTGAGGTAAGACATTGTACTTTTGCAAGAACAGCATTCAGAAGAGATTATTTCTCTTCTGTATGCCCTAAAGAGGAAAAGTCTGTTGGGGTTAGGCAACATTAAGTGCACGTGCCNGAAGAGATTATTTCTCTTCTGTATGCCCTAAAGAGGAAAAGTCTGTTGGGGTTAGGCAACATTAAGTGCACGTGCCACTGTAAATGAAACCAAAATCTAGCAGGACTTTGGCACCGGAAGTTTTTGCTCTCATGTGTAATATAAATGTGTGCTTGCCAGGATTATAACAGTGTGTTTGGTGTCGGCAGGCAACAACTGGGCAAAGGGCCACTACACGGAGGGTGCGGAGTTGGTTGAATCGGTGATGGATGTAATGAGGAAAGAGGCGGAGGGCTGCGACTGCCTGCAGGGCTTCCAACTGGCACNGAAGAGATTATTTCTCTTCTGTATGCCCTAAAGAGGAAAAGTCTGTTGGGGTTAGGCAACATTAAGTGCACGTGCCGCTGTAAATGAAACCAAAATCTAGCAGGACTTTGGCACCGGAAGTTTTTGCTCTCATGTGTAATATAAATGTGTGCTTGCCAGGATTATAACAGTGTGTTTGGTGTTGGCAGGCAACAACTGGGCAAAGGGCCACTACACGGAGGGTGCGGAGCTGGTTGAATCGGTGATGGATGTAATGAGGAAAGAGGCGGAGGGCTGCGACTGCCTGCAGGGCTTCCAACTGGCACNTTGGTTGAATCGGTGATGGATGTAATGAGGAAAGAGGCGGAGGGCTGCGACTGCCTGCAGGGCTTCCAACTGGCACACTCCTTAGGAGGCGGCACGGGCTCCGGTATGGGCACGCTGCTCATCTCCAAGATAAGAGAGGAGTACCCGGACCGCATCATGAACACCTTCAGCGTCGTCCCTTCGCCAAAGGTACAACCCATCTGATGTTTGTGCTATAATTCATTAGGGGAGTTAAGTGAAAGAGGGTTGGCACAACTAGAACATCACGTAATGTTATAGATATATGGGGGTGGGGTGATCAGTGAGAGTTAGAACTTAATATGTATTGTGTGAAAGTCAACTGGGAAATATTAAAATGGTAATTTCTGGCTAAACAACAGAGTTGCATGTAATGGGAACTCAGCCACTGTGGAACAGATGAGCCCAGGGGTGTGTAAAACTTTGCAAAAAGCCCTGAATAAAACTTGTTGTACCCCTGTTGGAAAGCAGGGTAAAACTGTGGTAACAGAAGAATCATTACATGTATGCTGGGAATGATGGTGCATGTAATTTAGTGTTTTTTCAGATTAATTAAAAACCATTGCTATTTGGGATTTTGAATGTTTTTGCACAGTTAATTAGTCTATGTAACTTGAAGGATCAAAGTACAAAGAACACTTACTTTTCCTCTCAGCAGAGGTAGCACATTATTAGAATTTATAGTATGATGTTGTAAAGTTCCGTCTTTATAATATTACCGCCTCACAGGTAGGCGCCATATTGTAACGTTGCGGAAGTATTACTTGTTGCCACAGCTTGCTCATAGGTAGAATACGAGACTCAGTACCAGGTGACACCGATTAAGTAAAAAGAAGAAATTCCAGATTAGTTTGCTTTATACTTTATTTATCATTGAAGTTTCACAGTGC
>NQII01000067.1:1535670-1572528 GCA_002778355.1 Clitarchus hookeri | reverse complement strand
AACTACGATTTTCACAAATCGCAATGTCATCACACAATCATAATTTCACATAAAATACTCAGAAGTGTTTTGTGTTTTGGCTCTAAGTAATTTCATAATAGTTTACACAAACTGAGCAAATACTTTTTTATGACAAAACACAACTAAACTGCATTACAAAAATGCACTGCAAATGAGCACACTATTATGACTTAACCTGTATTGGTAATGACACGTACAAAATATAATGTTAATGACCCTTACTACATAGTAATCATTAGCACAAAAATGTCTTCAAAGAGCGTTATCAGTCATTCCTATATTTCACAATTCCCACGACACTGTATGCACTTCACATGGTGTCCTTTTGTCCAGTGATAGTGTTGTTCATGTACTACACTTACTCACACCCCTCCTGGGGTGAAATTGGACTCTCCCAGCTCGAGTCGCCCAATGCCGCTATATCATAATCAAAATTGAGGGTAAAATTATTTTCCAAATTTCTTTATTGTAGTGTAATTGTGCTTTTAATTAGTTGAAGGCGATGGACTGAGACAGTCTCGGAGCCTTTTAACGATGCATTGCATTAACTTATTTACTGCCAACACATCTTTATATTTTCACGTAATTTGTGTGCTTATTCTTCTTATAAAATAGGTTTTGTATTCTTGTGTTTCTGCTGTGCTTTTGGGCTGGGACTTGGCAGATCTCCGCCATTTTCTTCAGTTGGTTTAAATCCATTTTGTCCCATAATTTACCTTTTTAAGAGGTACAGGAAGGATTATCGCTACAGTTTGTTTGCGCACCTCGACATCAAAACCTGAGGAAACAAACTTAAATAGTTGCTAATGCGTATACTTATATAGTTTGGAAGCACCTTTTGTACCATGCTGTGGAAGGAAAATAATAACTAAAGTCATTTAGCATATTAAAAATCTCTCTAAACTTTATAGAAAATAATTACCAAGTTCTGTTTTTACAAATTTTAAATTTTTAGGTGTTGTTTTGGTTAGGTAAGTAAGTGCAGACAAAAGTCCGTAATACTAAACTAAAATTGTCATAGGTGACTGGGAACTTAAGTTCAGCTTTCCTACAGCTGAGGGTGGTCTTTGTGCAACATTTTAGGCATTTACGTGAGGTAAATAACAAGTTCAATGGGTGCAGGTATTTTATCTCAGAGTAAGAGAGTGATTAAGGGCACCATTTCAGCCTGTCTGACAATTTTTTCCCATTTATGTTTTATTAGGAAAGACTTTTTAAATTAATATATTGATTAAAACAAAATTATACCTTAGCTGTGGCAAAAATTCATTCTCGCTGCTATTGTAGTTAAAGTAATAATTTTTCTCCTCCACTCAAAGTACAGCAGTAGAATCTTTAAAAACGAACCTGATTCTAGAGAAACTCTGAGGCCAGAAGAAAATTTTAACTTGCTTGTTTTCGCAACCACCAGAGTTGAGTTATCACTCTTCCGTAAAATTTCTGAGAGAGTTATTTTTAATCAGTTTCTTTCCTCAAACACAAGCTGTTCTTGAATAGTGATGTTTTCAAACCTACCACAAAATCCAGAAAAAGGAAACAAATTCTAAATGAGAAGTGGGCTGAAAAAATCATTCCAAATTGGCTAGCTCCTAATTTTCTGACATAACACTTGTGCAACCAGCAGTTGTACGAAATGGAGACTAAAGTCTGCAGTGATTTGTAGATGGTTTAATGGATAGTTTTTCTTTTATTAGGACACTGATCTGGAACAAGAGCAACATGATAATTCTGTCTACATGCAGTTAAAAAAATGTTGTTCTTCCTTTCCGAATAACTACTCCACCCCCAACAAAAATAATTAAAACTTGCTCCTCTCAGTTTAGTCACTTATATGTCTATTCCCAATGGAAAACAAACCTTTTTACAACCCCTCTAAAAATTTCAATGATTNTCAGTTTAGTCACTTATATGTCTATTCCCAATGGAAAACAAACCTTTTTACAACCCCTCTAAAAATTTCAATGATTCAATTTGTCATGGATCTCTGTGCAAAATATAATAGTAATTTGATTGTAACTATTATAAATTAAATTTTTGTCTTTGTAGGTGCTATAGTGTAAAATAATAGATAAAAAAATTTATATCTGTTGGAAAAAATGTGTTACCTTTTTCAATATGATAAATTAAATTGCAATATTTTTGGCTTTTAAATTTGCCAAATCATAGCCTGTACTAACAGGTATATCCTTATGCAAGATAAGCATGCAGCACATGGTTTTTCATTTGCATAAGGCTGTATTGTAGTCATGTTCTTTTCGTTACTTGTAGTAGTTGATTGTATAATTTTTGTTTACACTTTTTCAGGTTTCAGATGCAGTTGTTNGTGTTCTTTTCGTTACTTGTAGTAGTTGATTGTATAATTTTTGTTTACACTTTTTCAGGTTTCAGATGCAGTTGTTGAGCCTTACAATGCCACATTGTCAGTTCACCAACTTGTTGAAAATACAGATGAGACTTTTTGCATCGATAATGAAGCCTTGTACGATATCTGCTTCCGCACACTGAAGCTTGCATCCCCCACATATGGGGACCTGAACCACCTCGTGTCTGTAAGTAACTACCTTTAAAACCATAATGATGATTTTGTTAAAAGTATGAAAGTATATTTGGAAGTTAATTGTTATTGCAACATCCTGGATCTCTACACTAAAGTATGGTGTAGTGACCATGTACATATTGGGCATGACAATGCAGTAAGAGGCNCAACATCCTGGATCTCTACACTAAAGTATGGTGTAGTGACCATGTACATATTGGGCATGACAATGCAGTAAGAGGCAAGACAAATGTCTTGGTGTCATGTCACATGGTTGTAAGATCTACTATGGCACAGTAGGAACATGTTCTTCAACAAGATGTTGGCTTTGGGGCTTGTCATTCACTTTAAATTCTTAGCATGACAATCAGCACCCTAGTCATTACTGGTATAGACTAGTTACAAATTCTTTTGAAAAGCATGTTGGCATCATAACTAAATCTATTACGATCACATTTATTGCAATATCTGATGTGTAAATTTGCAGGTTGTGAAGCTGCAAAAAAAGCACTATGCATAAAATTAACCTGCAGTACTGCCTCAAGTTTTTTAGCAGGGCTGGAACAGAAAAGTGATTTTGATATAAAAATAGCCCGAAAATGCAGGTATGAAGTTAACGAGAACTCGTAGACTGTGGGGGTGTTCGCACAACAAAAAAAGTTTAAACAGAATAACAAAAATGAATTAAACGTGAATGTGCCAAGAGCCTTGTCGATTAGCATTAATGCTAGCAAGACTAGTCGTGGTGACAGAACTGTGCCTCATTAGGATGCATTAGAACTTAGTACCTACGCCAGAATGACGTCTTCCATCATACCACTTGAGACTTGAGCTCATTGCTTTCACTGTGCGTGCAAGAACTTGACCAGCTAAGACTCTCGCACTACCTTCCTTGTACTATAGATAGACAGATTGCATATGGGAACGCACGTGCCAGCAGCAGAAGCTGCTCCGCGAATGCATTACTGTAGTGACCATGTGCAGTCGTGCGAGCAGCTAGTTAACACTGACACATATTGGTAATTAGCATTGTTCATGTGTATAATGTCTTGGTCATGCAGTGCCAACCGCCATTAATTGTCTCCAGTGTGTGCAGAAGTTCTTGTTGAAAGGGGAAGGGGACCTATTCGAATTTTTGTAAATCTGAAATTTCTTTCATATAAGCACACAATTGCAGAAATGCCACCAAGACAAGAGATGCTGGAGATTAATGGAACACATCATTAGGGCAGAATTATTAACAATTTTTTTTTTAAACTTTGAGCAACTTAATTTTAACCATCTGAACGACCAGTGAATCAGTAAAGTAAGACTTACCATTAATAAATTTATAAAACCAATTGTTGGGAGTGCTGCAGTGCATTTTATGGCAAAAGGTCTGCATTAGCAGATAATTTCTTTGGGATATGGGAATGAGTGACCAAACGATATTGACTCTTACCGCTTGAATTGACAGATTTGGTCTATTTCTTTTGTTTGGCACCAAAATCAACTCTCTAGCACATGGGAGTCTAAAGATACAGCCTGGAAATGTTTAAAATTGCCACCGGTTGTAAGGGCCCCGACAAACACCTTCTGCATGTGCTGCACAAACTCAGTCATCCTCACAATGTAGTCAAATACTTGATTGAACGGGACCACATTTATATTGGTTAATAGTTAACAAGTTAGTGTTGGAGTAATCACTCTGCAAATGTTCAATCACGGTTTCCGTTCTGGTACTGGTTAGGTCTGTCAGATTATTACATACATATTCACATTAAAACAGGAGTTCTCAATTTTTGACGTCTAGCTGATGCAAATAAAACTGCTAAAAATACAAATTACCTCTGAATTAATTAAGACTGATGGGTTGTTGCAGGCTCAGGAGTGGGGAGAAGTGATGTTGGGTTTGCAGCGCAGGTGTTATGGTACTTACAAGGATGGGAAAGGGCACCAGAAAATGAGATCTTCATTCAGGGATGGGCCGATCGCCCACGTGGCTTCTCCTGAACTCTCCCCGTGCGATGAGTTGACGTCGTCGGTAATGTTGTTAGCCCTGCCTATGCCTACCTACAAGGGTGTAGGGCCCTCTTAAACCTCTAATTGTTATGAGGCTGTTAAGTGGCTGTCTCTCACACCATAAAGACAATCAGGCGTGCGGTGCACCAGTGGATAGAAGACTCAAATTTACGTTATGCTGCAGTTAGTGAAATAAAAACAAGAGATCACTTGCACTGATTTTTACTAACTATTAATTCCCTCATACCAGGCACTTGCATGGTTTCAGCATTAAGGTGTGCTGGCAGCGACACTGATAAAGAGTCTCATGGCCGATGAAAAAGAATCAAGTGAATAAAACCCTTGGCATGACCATTTCCCATACACACATTAGCACTTCAAAATGACCACATAATCACACATGCAATCACTGTTATTTCTATACGGGCTATATGGTGGCCACGAGGTCGGGACGAATGCTGATTTGGCTTTGGTGATAGTCGCCATCTTCTAGACTTCGTTGTCTCCGCCTCGTCGTCGTGCACTGCCAGGTGGTGTGTGTTGATGCAATGCGTTGGTGTTTCTCATGGTGCTGTGGTGTAGTGCTCGTGCGTTGGAGCGTGTCAGGTTCGTTCTCGGGAACATGAGGTACGACATAGTAACTGCAAAATGTAATTCATTAGTATGCTTAGTTATTAAATAGTATTTCATTTNCGGGAACATGAGGTACGACATAGTAACTGCAAAATGTAATTCATTAGTATGCTTCGTTATTAAATAGTATTTCATTTATATTCCAATTAAAATTACTCCAACTTTAGCACTCGTATGAACTCACAGCAGAAACTTGCAAGATCTGTTGAATCGTGTATAAACTAATATGTAGGCTTTCGCAAATCTATTAAAGATTGACACGGGTGGTCACATCTTTAACTGAAGACCTTGGTTCAGATACAGCCCTTGTACGCTGGCAACTTTGCAAAAAGATTACCAGGTGGGTTGTGAAACACTTTGAATGACATTTTAGTAAAGGGAAGGTTGCATATCTTTCTGCCACGTATATCAATTTAGTATTCATTTAACCACTTCTTGACGTTGGAATGACAGGTTTGTAGGCCCAATGAGGAAGGGCAGCCATATCTCTGCTAGTCTGCTTTCTTATCATTCATAATGACTATCTCTGATAAGGAAATTATTTGGGCTCTTTTTCACCCAAGTTCTGTAAGAAAATATGCTACTTACAACATTTGTAAGAAATATAATAGTTTAAGTGGAATCTGCTAGTTGTTTCCACCATAGGGTAAGCACACACATGTGTGCATGCATGTGTGTGCATGCATGTGTGTGCATGTGTGTGTGTGCATGCATGTGTGTGTGTGCATGCATGTGTGTGTGTGTGCATGCATGCATGTGTGTGTGCATGCATGCACACACACGTGCATGTGCAGCAGCTGTGCTTTCCATACATTGTATTGGCATGAACCATAGCACACAAGCAGCAACAGCAGAGCGATGGATCTAGAGTATTTTTCATTCCAGAAAGTTTCTCTGGCAAGTCAAAATTTGCCAGCATCACTACGATTGTAGGGAGGAAGTTACATTAGCTTTAGTCTAATAGTAAGCAGATGGCACTGGCAGTGATTTTAGATCCTCTAAACACATTGTAATTTTTTTTTTTTAATTTTGCATATAAATTAATTTATTTTCTATTAGGAGCATATGGTGGTGTACCTTTAACAGCAATGCTTTGATGCAGCTAGCGATTACACATGATGACTCCTTCCTGTGGAACATTCCTTCATGTGTAACAATCTGACGTGGTTGAGGTGACCCAGGGCTGATTGAGTGTAGAATTGTCTGATGCCATATCTCGGTGGAGAGTTAGTGATGTGGGTCGTTCGGTCGACTGCCCAGGAGGCCCTGAATGCCTCAGTCAGTTTGATGATGAAGTTGTCATGCACTTAGCATTGCACTACTTATGCGTTGACCTCATGGCGACACTTTAGGCCGTCTCGTACGCCTGAAATATATTAGAACAATTGTGGGTGGTACTACAAGGGGTGTAGCGCTCTGTGTGTCCCAGAGGACAATGAATCAACACTCGCTGAATTTTGTAAAACTGTTTACTGTTTAAGAAGTAGACATGTGAATATTAAAAGAAACAGACCCAGTACTTACGGCCTGCCGGTGACCTTAGCGTGAAAATGACCGAATTCAACATTGGTGGTTATGCGGATACACATTTCAGTTACTATTGCAATGAAGTGTTATCAGTCTAAATTATGGTACCAAGGGGGCTCGCAGAGCAGACGACCACGCTGCAAGTCTGGCTTGTGTGCTGAAGCAAACTGAACGAGTGGCGTCGGCTTTCGTCAGTGACTAGAACTGACGCCGATTGGTAAAACCTGTCGTAAGCGCTATGTAACATTATTGCAATGGTGAAAAATTTAATAAATAAAATGAAACACATTAATTGTGGTTAACATTGGTGTATTTCTTTGCATGGAAATTTTAAGTTTTATTTTCCCTGGTGCAAAAATGTACTTTCAAATCAAAAATTATTTTTATTAAATAGGCTTTGGTTTTCAAATTTAAACGGAACTCCATAAAAGTATATAACAACCCCTTGTTACAGTAAATAACATTAAATATAGAGCATTGTTCAACTTTCAGTGAACACCAAGTTAATTTTAATTACTTCTTGCAGGAAAATCTTAAGTTTTATTAAAAATTAATAAATTAATTTTAATATATTTAAACTACTTTAGAATAAAATAATACCCCAGAAACTTGTGCAAAACCACTCTGTGATGTCTACAATCCAGTTTAGAGTGCATGCAGTATAATTTTCATTATGCACAAATTCAATTTTTGGTTGCCTTTTATGGGAAAAGCATTTATATTAAAAATATATAGAATTGTTTTAGTATTCAGATATCTTTAGAATGAAATAACCTACCAGAATACATACAACCTACTATTGATGGCAAAAATAAGTTTAAATGCAGCGCTGCATAACTCTTTAGCAGAATCACTTCTACAGCACTGGGAAATCCCACTTGGCATTCAAGGAAATCTGCTTTAAATTTGACCTGATTTAATACCTCTGCATTTAATGTGTGCACAAACTAACATGCTGGCGGGAGGGGAGGGATTTCACAGGTACCGTAGACTTAGTATCTTATGTTGCGTAAATTGTAATAGCATATAAGGGAAACTATGTACTCATCATGCATGAACAGTTTGTCAATGTAAAAATCACAAAATAAACATCAAAAAACTTGAGGTCACAAAAAATAGTAAGTCAATAAACGCTCCTTATGTGGGCCATAGATACGCAATAGTTTGTTCCAAATACTATCTGAACTCAAAGCCAAATTAATTTTAAAACAGCACTATTATAAAATGTGTGTGAAAGTGAAACCCAGCAAACATACTAGCAGCAAAGACAAGCGATAACAAGCATGCACGCTAGTCGCACTGTAAAGGAAATGGCAGAAGGTTGCTATTAGGTGTGAAAGGCAGGATGTTTAAATAGCACTATTATTGGCTCCTTCTGTTGCAAAGCACATGGGATCATCGGGATCGGAATGTGGGAATTCCATATAAAAGGGCAAGGGGGAAGAGCATAAAGGTGGGAGGCATGGGAAATAACTAATCACTTTGTTATGGCATGCGTTGGGTGAAGCCTACCATGCAAGGGGCAAAGGCGTGCAGTGCCCCTACCTTATGCAGGCTGTAGTTTCATCAAAATTCCACACTTTTTTTTTTCTTGCATATTGACTTATACCAATTGACAGCAATAGTTATTCACTGTGGCTATGTTGTAATCAGTTCCTAAAATCAGGGCCAGGACTCGATACTGGTACACATGTTAGCATCTGGGCAATATCACTGCAGAGTCAAAATCATATTTTAAAAATTTGGGGGAACCGTGTGTTGAACAAAGGTGTTACACAAACGTTGTAACATAATGAGGCACTGCAGCAATTTCTCCACCAGCCTTCCCACTGCAAATGTAAAAGTGTTGGTATGTGGTAATGCAAAATACAGATGTTGTGAACCTGTGCCCAAGGATTGTGTAAGGGCACATACAGTAAGCTCTATTGGGTTGCTCATTCAGCAATTCAAAGCTGTTTGTACTGTTATTTCAAACACAATTATGGAGCATTGTGAAACAAACCCAGAACATTACGTAAACAACCCACACACACAAAATTTGAGCAAAAGTTATGTTTGTCAATAGATGTGAAAGTACCATCCAAAGAATTTCACACAAGGCAGCACAAAGTGAATTAACTCTGAGACAAACTCCAGAATGAAGTAATCAATTAGAACAGTACACGTAAAGTGTATCTCACTCTAGCACATGAATTGACTTGGGTAGGTATACTTCGACTAATAGCGAACATTGGAAAAGAAAGACTTGAATGCTCTGCAATTATTAGAAAATTGTTCTTTTAAGCTGTCATTTTCTCTAAGAATTAAGATCTTGTAAGGCTGTTGTCAAATTAAAAATNGTTAGAAAATTGTTCTTTTAAGCTGTCATTTTCTCTAAGAATTAAGATCTTGTAAGGCTGTTGTCAAATTAAAAATGATTCAAATAAATGAAGTGAAATTTTACAGAATTGTAGTGTAGCAGAGCAGTTTACCAAAATGTTATGTAAGATNGCAGTGATTTTAGATCCTCTAAACACATTGTAATTTTTTTTTTTTAATTTTGCATATAAATTAATTTATTTTCTATGAGGAGCATATGGTGGTGTACCTTTAACAGCAATGCTTTGATGCAGCTAGTGATTACACATGATGACTCCTACCTGTGGAACATTCCTTCATGTGTAACAATCTGACGTGGTTGAGGTGACCTAGGGCTGATTGAGTGTAGAATTGTCTGATGCCATATCTCGGTGGAGAGTTAGTGATGTGGGTCGTTCGGTCGACTGCCCAGGAGGCCCTGAATGCCTCAGTCAGTTTGATGATGAAGTTGTCATGCACTTAGCATTGCACTACTTATGCGTTGACCTCATGGCGACACTTTAGGCCGTCTCGTACGCCTGAAATATATTAGAACAATTGTGGGTGGTACTACAAGGGGTGTAGCGCTCTGTGTGTCCCAGAGGACAATGAATCAACACTCGCTGAATTTTGTAAAGCTGTTTACTGTTTAAGAAGTAGACATGTGAATATTAAAAGAAACAGACCCAGTACTTACGGCCTGCCGGTGACCTTAGCGTGAAAATGACCGAATTCAACATTGGTGGTTATGCGGATACGCATTTCAGTTACTATTGCAATGAAGTGTTATCAGTCTAAATTATGGTACCAAGGGGGCTCGCAGAGCAAACGACCACGCTGCAAGTCTGGCTTGTGTGCTGAAGCGAACTGAACGAGTGGCGTCGGCTTTAGTCAGTGACTAGAACTGACGCTGATTGGTAAAACATGTCGTAAGCGCTATGTAACATTATTGCAATGGTGAAAAATTTAATAAATAAAATGAAACACATTAATTGTGGTTAACATTGGTGTATTTCTTTGCATGGAAATTTTAAGTTTTATTTTCCCTGGTGCAAAAATTTACTTTCAAATCAAAAATTATTTTTATTAAATAGGCTTTGGTTTTCAAATTTAAACGGAACTCCATAAAAGTATATAACAACCCCTTGTTACAGTAAATAACATTAAATATAGAGCATTGTTCAACTTTCAGTGAACACCAAGTTAATTTTAATTACTTCTTGCAGGAAAATCTTAAGTTTTATTAAAAATTAATAAATTAATTTTAATATATTTAAACTACTTTAGAATAAAATAATACCCCAGAAACTTGTGCAAGACTCTGTGATGTCTACAATCCAGTTTAGAGTGCATGCAGCGTAATTTTCATTATGCACAAATTCAATTTTTGGTTGCCTTTTATGGGAAAAGCATTTATATTAAAAATATATAGAATTGTTTTAGTATTCAGATATCTTTAGAATGAAATAACCTACCAGAATACATACAACCTACTATTGATGGCAAAAATAAGTTTAAATGCAGCGCTGCATAACTCTTTAGCAGAATCACTTCTACAGCACTGGGAAATCCCACTTGGCATTCAAGGAAATCTGCTTTACATTTGACCTGATTTAATACCTCTGCATTTAAAATGTGCACAAACTAACATGCTGGGGGGAGGGGAGGGATTTCACAGGTACCGTAGACTTAGTATCTTATGTTGCGTAAATTGTAATAGCATATAAGGGAAACTATGTACTCATCATGCATGAACAGGTTGTCAATGTAAAAATCAAAAAACTTGAAGCCACAAAAAAAATAGTAAGTCAATAAACGCTCCTTATGTGGGCCATAGATACGCAATAGTTTGTTCCAAATACTATCTGAACTCAAACTTTAAAAACAAAGGCAAATTAATTTTACAACAGCACTATTATAAAATGTGTGTGAAAGTGAAACCCAGCAAACATACTAGCAGCAAAGACAAGCGATAACAAGCATGCACGCTAGTCGCACTGTAAAGGAAATGGCAGAAGGTTGCTATTAGGTGTGAAAGGCAGGATGTTTAAATAGCACTATTATTGGCTTCTTCTGTTGCAAAGCACATGAGATCATCGGGATCGGAATGTAAGAATCCCATGGAAAAGGGCAAGGGGTAAGAGCATAAGGGTGGGAGGCCTGGGAAATAACTAATCACTTTGTTATGGCATGTGTTGGGTGAAGCCTACCATGCAAGGGGCAAAGGCGTGCAGTGCCCCTACCTTATGCAGGCTGTAGTTTTATCAAAATTTCACTTTTTTTTTCTTCCATATTGATTTATACCAATTGACAGCAATAGTTATTCACTGTGGCTATGTTGTAATCAGTTCCTAAAATCAGGGCCAGGACTCGATACTGGTACACATGTTAGCATCTGGGCAATATCACTACAGAGTCAAAATCATATTTTAAAAATTTGGGGGAACCGTGTGTTGAACAAAGGTGTTACACAAACGTAGTTACATAATTAGGCACTGCAGCAATTTCTCCACCAGCATTCCCACTGCAAATGTAAAAGTGTTGGTATGTGGTAATGCAAAATACAGATGTTGTGAACCTGTGCCCAAGGATTGTGTAAGGGCACATACAGTAAGCTCTATTGGGTTGCTCATTCAGCAATTCAAAGCTGTTTGTACTGTTATTTCAAACACAATTATGGAGCATTGTGAAACAAACCCAGAACATTACGTAAACAACCCACACACACAAAATTTGAGCAAAAGTTATGTTTGTCAACAGATGTGAAAGTACCATCCAAAGAATTTCACACAAGGCAGCACAAAGTGAATTAACTCTGAGACAAACTCCAGAATGAAGTAATCAATTAGAACAATACATGTAAAGTGTATCTCACTCTAGCACATGAATTGACTTGGGTAGGTATACTTCGACTAATAGCGAACATTGGAAAAGAAAGACTTGAATGCTCTGCAATTGTTAGAAAATTGTTCTTTTAAGCTGTCATTTTCTCTAAGAATTAAGATCTTGTAAGGCTGTTGTCAAATTAAAANTTGTTAGAAAATTGTTCTTTTAAGCTGTCATTTTCTCTAAGAATTAAGATCTTGTAAGGCTGTTGTCAAATTAAAATTGATTCAAATAAATGAAGTGAAATTTTACAGAATTGTAGTGTAGCAGAGCAGTTTACCAAAATGTTATGTAAGATNATGATTCAAATAAATGAAGTGAAATTTTACAGAATTGTAGTGTAGCAGAGCAGTTTACCAAAATGTTATGTAAGATGTGTGTACTTTAGTAGAAAATTAAGTTAATGTTTTAATTCTGTTTTTTAAGCTTGCTTTTTGCTGTAGTAATATTGTAACTTTGTGGTTCCTCTTTACATATCCACACTCGCTTGCCCATGCTTCACGCAATGTAGTTCTTGTTCATGAGCGCACACAGTATAAAACGTTAATACCTTGTATTTTGTTGCAGGTAACCATGTCGGGTGTAACGACATGCCTAAGGTTTCCTGGACAACTGAATGCAGACTTACGCAAGTTGGCTGTGAACATGGTTCCTTTTCCCAGACTGCATTTCTTCATGCCAGGCTTCGCACCTTTGACAGCACGGGGTTGCCAACAGTACAGAGCTCTGACTGTCCCAGAACTAACGCAACAGGTACATATTAGTAAAGGTATTCTCATTAGAATTTTTGAATGGAGTAAAATTGCTGCACATTCAAAAAAAATTGCTTAGAAATCATGGAAATAGTATTAGGTGTATTGGTTTGCTTAAGTTCCTAGTACCAGGGTGATGGAGCATAGTGTTTGGTTGGTACAATGATCAGTTTGTAGATTGCCACAGAGGAATTGTAGTATTTTATAAGCCATATTTTACGTGATTACTCAAACTAGCAATGAGGATGGATCATTATGTGAAGTTTCGCTTCATTGATAATGGCAATCCAGTGATGTAGCAACAGTGATAACATTTGTTGGCTTTTTGTTTTTTATGGAACATAAAGGCCAACGAGATGACGTGAGGTTAGGGTTGGAGAATGGTAAGGGCATCGCCGCCACACTGTTACTCGTGCAAAGTTCTGGTGGGGAACACTCACCGGAGAAGTCTTGTTGATTTTTACCGGCTGCTCTGCTGTTGTGGGTCGTGGCAGTCTCACAGGTGGCTAGACTGTTCTCCCAATCCTCTACGTCTCAACTGCGGGGGTATTAATTGCAGTTTTATAAGCTTGCTAACTGTGGGCAGTGTCGCAGTTGGCCCAGAACCGCCACGGGTGCCCGTTGCGAGGTAGACAGTAATGCTGGTATGAAGTTAGCCAAATGTGGAGTTGTAAGGCCACTCCACACGCCAAATTACTCTGATAAAAGTACGTATTACACTGAAAACACTTAAACTCGCTATACCTAAGAAAAACACAAACTGAGATGCCCCCAGTCAGATGATGCCTGTGGGGGCTAAACTTAGGTTGGGACCAGTGCTCAAAGAAGGAAGTCCTTGGTATTTCACTTTAATGTAATTTGAAATTACGTCTCTAATACAGTTCATTTGTGGTTTACACTTCGGGTAAACTGGGAAGGATTATGCTCTGCTTTTGGGGGCCATTAACACACTCGCACATTGTGTTGCACAATGACTTCTGTTGTTCATGTGTGTCCTAATCAGGGGTGCTACAAAGCCCGGTGTCGCCTTCATGCGTTCTACGCCCTGACGGCGTGGCGCTGAGTGTGAGCGCACATGCCGGTGGGTTGGGATCCTAACTACGATACTGTCCTCGTGTAGCCCACGTGGTTTGATCAAAGTGGGACAGGACAGTCAGCTGACTTGTGCGGTGTTAGGCGAAGCGAGTGCTTTCCAAACAGTCGCGATACTTTTGCTGACTGCCATGCCTAATGTGGTTGTCATTGGCACGGTGCTCAACCGGGGTTGCTGTTGTACTTTGGCGCAGCGAACGTTCACGGAGACCTCAGAGTTTGGGCTCACGCCAGAGATTACGGAAGACAAAAAGTATATTTGGTTTTGGACATTGTTAGGCCCCAAAACATGGTGTTAAAGAATTTTTTTGCATGCCCAATAAGCTAAGAACAACATTACGTGGAATCGGTGGAAATACTTTGTCTATTATGCTCCAAAGAAAATTGTGATAGCGGAGAGAGTGAAGTAGTTGTGTAGAAAACAAGGCACTTTGGAAAGCATAGACACATATGCAGTAACTCTGCAAATAAATGTTGCCTTGGGATTGTGGTAATTTTCTGGATGAAACCTGACAGGATGTGTTTGTGAGCGGTTTAGGAAATGAAGATATAGTGGAGAGACCCAGTCGAGGACAAGCTAACAATCCAGTCAGCACTGGAAAAGGCTATAATAATGAAAGTGGTTTTGCGACTCAAAGAAATGAGACTTGAGGGTTGCACAACAAAAGTAAGACAATGACAAACTAAGATGGGTACAGTGCCTTTGCTATAGCACAAAGAAATGTTTGTGGGTTCCTGTGTGCGAGTGAAGATGGTTACGGATATAATAGTGTAAATCTTTGCCAGCATAGTGCTAATTCGCAAGTTGCATGCAGTGTTTTAAAGTATCATATCAAGCGTGCATACTATGCTGAAGGCATTCTCTGGGTAGAGGAAGTAAACTTGGAAGATTTTAACTGCTTAATATTGACTTTTGAGAAGAATGCTGTCTTGCAAATGACTTGTGTTGATAAATGTTCAACAGGAAAGTATATGATGATAAATACTAAGGTTGTAGTATGCATGCTCACAGCATGCACATGAAAAGTTGAAGTCGTGCAAGATTCAAATAGTTAACCTTGAGAACTTATTCGGTACAACTGTTGCACATATAGGAGGAATGTAATATTCTAGTGAAATAATACAAAAGTAGTCAACTTATTCTGCCAATGATAGTATATAGTTGGGATAAATGATTGCTTATACTGGTACTAAGGAATTGTTTGGATTTACTGCATTTGGTCTAGAAAATATTGTTGCGGAAAAAGGGAAGAGAGTGGTGGGGGACACATTCAGAAAGTGCGGTATAATCTCTCATGAAACGAGAAGCTATAGTCGGCGTGCTAGTCTGAATAAAAGTTGTTTTTGGGCTGGAGATTGGAATTATTTTGGGTGCCAAAGATGATGCGATTCTAAAAGAAGTGGCCAATCCAGTGTTTAGAGTTTTGCAAGCCCAGGGTGGTACACTTAGCAGTGAAAGCAGCAGTTGAAGCAGAATTTCACAGGTTATAGTACAGTCTGGAGCAATACCCGGTCAGTGGAGCAACCAGAGTCATGTGCGTTAAAAAAGAATGGAGTGGTTAGATTGTGTGGTGACCTTAGTGACTTTGAATTCAGGAGTGGAAATGGATAGCCCAAACCAGCATATATATTTTGCGAGTCAGCGGAGTGAACGGTTTTAGACGTGCCTTCAGTGTGTGCTCAACTACCAGTAAACAAATGCAGCCAGCTGTTTATTAACTGTTAACATCCACGAGGGATTAATTCACTACGTGTGGCTGCCTTTTGGTCTCTCAGAACACCCTCCAAACCAGCGTCCTCACTCCAAATGTGTTGGGGCCACAGTGGTTGAGCAGTTGGACTGCTCACCTCCCACCAAAACACCAGGTTCAATCCCCGACCAGGCCACTCTAGGATTTACGAAAGTAGGAATCGTTAAGATCGATACTGCAGGTTGGCGAGTTTTCTCGAAATCATCAGTTTCCCCTNGATTTACGAAAGTAGGAATCGTTAAGATCGATACTGCAGGTTGGCGAGTTTTCTCGAAATCATCAGTTTCCCCTGCCCTTGCATTCTGGTGCCACTCCATTCTCACATCATTTCACTCTCGTCAGCTCTCAAGACCTCGTTAATTCACTCACATCATCCCTCAGTGTCCTGCCCACACTCAATGTGCACCTGCCCCCTCCTGCACTCAATGTGCACCGCATTTGTGCACACTTGATATAATGTTTTGCATAAGAACTATTACTTACTAGGCATTACCAAAAACACACTNGTAAATCTTTGCCAGCATAGTGCTAATTCGCAAGTTGCATGCAGTGTTTTAAAGTATCATATCAAGCGTGCATACTGTGCTGAAGGCATTCTCTGGGTAGAGGAAGTAAACTTGGAAGATTTTAACTGCTTAATATTGACTTTTGAGAAGAATGCTGTCTTGCAAATGACTTGTGTTGATAAATGTTATACAGGAAAGTATATGATGATAAATACTAAGGTTGTAGTATGCATGCTCACAGCATGCACATGAAAAGTTGAAGTTGTGCAAGATTCAAATAGTTAACCTTGAGAACTTATTCGGTACAACTGTTGCACATATAGGAGGAATGTAATATTCTAGTGAAATAATACAAAAGTAGTCAACTTATTCTGCCAATGATAGTATATAGTTGGGATAAATGATTGCTTATACTGGTACTAAGGAATTGTTTGGATTTACTGCATTTGGTCTAGAAAATATTGTTGCGGAAAAAGGGAAGAGAGTGCGGTATAATCTCTCATGAAACGAGAAGCAATAGTCGGCGTGCTAGTCTGAATAAAAGTTGTTTTTGGGCTGGAGATTGGAATTATTTTGGGTGCCAAAGATGATGCGATTCTAAAAGAAGTGGCCAATCCAGTGTTTAGAGTTTTGCAAGCCCAGGGTGGTACACTTAGCAGTGAAAGCAGCAGTTGAAGCAGAATTTCACAGGTTATAGTACAGTCTGGAGCAATACCCGGTCAGTGGAGCAACCAGAGTCATGTGCGTTAAAAAAGAATGGAGTGGTTAGATTGTGTGGTGACCTTAGTGACTTTGAATTCAGGAGTGGAAATGGATAGCCCAAACCAGCATATATATTTTGCGAGTCAGCGGAGTGAACGGTTTTAGACGTGCCTTCAGTGTGTGCTCAACTACCAGTAAACAAATGCAGCCAGCTGTTTATTAACTGTTAGCATCCATGAGGGATTAATTCACTACGTGTGGCTGCCTTTTGGTCTCTCAGAACACCCTCCAAACCAGCGTCCTCACTCCAAATGTGTTGGGGCCACAGTGGTTGAGCAGTTGGACTGCTCACCTCCCACCAAAACACCAGGTTCAATCCCCGACCAGGCCACTCTTGGATTTACGAAAGTAGGAATCGTTAAGATCGATACTGCAGGTTGGCGAGTTTTCTCGAAATCATCAGTTTCCCCTGCTCTTGCATTCTGGTGCCACTCCATTCTCACATCATTTCACTCTCATCAGCTCTCAAGACCTTGTTAATTCACTCACATCATCCCTCAGTGTCCTGCCCACACTCAATGTGCACCTGCCCCCTCCTGCACTCAATGTCCACCGCATTTGTGCACACTTGATATAATGTTTTGCATAAGAACTATTACTTACTAGGCATTACCAAAAACACACTTTTTTTTCACTGTTTTTATTAGTATAAATTACAAATGAAATATCATAATTGATAGACAAAATATAAGTAATGGTTCAATTTAATAAAAAAATTAGGTTATTTAATGTTAACAAGAGTAGAATATGCTTACGATAAGACACATTTAGGAACCCACTGAACACATTGTGCATGGGGTGATTTTTCAAAGGTTTGTTTCNATATGCTTACGATAAGACACATTTAGGAACCCACTGAACACATTGTGCATGGGGTGATTTTTCAAAGGTTTGTTTCGAAAAGTGTGAAGAAACTGTGAATAGACTCCTTTTGGCCCATTAATTTGAAGCCTACTCACAAAATGTTTATCAGTNGAAAAGTGTGAAGAAACTGTGAATAGACTCCTTTTGGCCCATTAATTTGAAGCCTACTCACAAAATGTTTATCAGTAGTATATTTATGTAAGTAGAACAGAACATGAAATTAGTATGTACACGGATAATTGGTGCTTCGATCAACGACACACAAATGTGATCCACTTGCAGACTTTGGNCATGAAATTAGTATGTACACGGATAATTGGTGCTTCGATCAACGACACACAAATGTGATCCACTTGCAGACTTTGGTAAGGAAGTACTTGTGTTAGTGCTGCGCCTGTTGCATTGTCATTAATTTTACAGATCACTGGAAAATTTGTTTCAGATGTTTGATGCTAAAAACATGATGANCGCCTGTTGCATTGTCATTAATTTTACAGATCACTGGAAAATTTGTTTCAGATGTTTGATGCTAAAAACATGATGACTGCGTGTGATCCTCGGCACGGTCGTTACCTCACCGTGGCTGCCATTTTTAGGGGCATGATGTCCATGAAAGAAGTAGATGAACAGATGTTGAATGTGCAGAACAAGAATTCCAGGTAATGGCTCTCTTTATCAGCGGAGTAATTATACACAGCCTACTGCTAAAAAGCAACTACCCATTATTAGAAAATTACTGCAGCCAGTGTGTGCACTAGTATGGTGACTGTTTGATTATTGTAAAGTCGCTCTGTGTGGTGTAGGTGGAAGGAGGAGACACGAAATAGCTGTTTAAGTGAGCCTCTCTGCTACTCTGAAATGGAAAGGAAGAAATTCTCTGTACACAATTTTGTTTGCAGCCGTACAGTTGGATCTGTATAAGCTGTTGTAGATGTAGGTTTCATGTTTTTGTACCAAAGACACTACTAGGTACTTCAGTTATATGGGAGTTTCATTTGATTTTAAATGTGCGATTGCTTCTAATAGCATCAAGATGCAGATTTCAGAACTAGCAGTTTCTTATACATGCTGCAGGCCTGTCAACAGGACCTGACTTATGAGAGACTTTGAATTTGCTGTAAAATTTGGAAGGATTTATATTAAGAGATTCTTTAATTGGTAGTTTAACTGGCAGCGCTGCAACTTGTTTGAGCTGCTAACTGACTTCTGCCTCCTCCCTTCTCTCTCCCTTCTCTCTCCCTCTCACATTATTTCTATCTTCCACCTCCCCCTTCCTCTTCTCTTCTCTTTCTTTTCTCTCTCTAATCCTTTTCCCTTTCTCCCAGGTACTTGATTGTTCCCACTTTTGAGTATTTCTTTCTAAACCCTTTCCATGATTTTGAATGTCTGCCTCTCAAGCCTGACAACGGTTTATCCTTGCAGCGAGGCTACTGCTGTAGTATGCCTGATGTTAGGGGAATCTTCTTTTATCAATTTTCTGTGTCTCAAAGGGAAATTCATTTACTGAGATATAAATTCCTGTTTGCTCTCATGTAGTGTGTTATTTAGGATATCGGGACAATAAGTGTGATGAATTGTTGCTACAGTTCATGGTGGCAGAGAAGTAAAGTGTTGTGCAGCTANATCAGTTTTCTCATACATGCTGCAGGCCTGTCAACAGGACCTGACTTTTTTATTTCTATCTTCCACCTCCCCCTTCCTCTACTCTTCTCTTTCTTTTCTCTCTCTAATCCTTTTCCCTTTCTCCCAGGTACTGGATTGTTCCCACTTTTGAGTATTTCTTTCTAAACTCTTTCCATGATTTTGAGTGTCTGCCTCTCAAACCTGACAACTGTTTATCCTTGCAGCGAGGCTACTGCTGTAGTATGCCTGATGTTAGGGGAATCTTCTTTTATCAATATTCTGTCTCCAAGGGAAATTCATTTACTGAGATATAAATTCCTGTTTGGAATATCAGGACATCAGGATATCGGGACAATAAGTGTGATGAATTGTTGCTACAGTTCATGGTGGCAGAGAAGTAAAGTGTTGTGCAGCTACGTCTTAAGAGACTTCTCTTCTCACAAACTTGAACCGCCGTTGTGGTTTCACTATTGAATTGTTGGTACTGCTGCTACGTTATTTTCCTTTTAGAAATGTTGGGGTCTTTGTANGTCTTTGTAGTAGTTACTCCCACCCACCTATTTTCAAAATGCTGATGGATCTTCAAAAGAACGTACCTATGGGAAGAATTAGTTTTTCTCTTAAATATTTGGCAGTACTATTGTAAAATTATATTCTTTCTGATTACAATGCATTTACACATTAATATACTGGTGACATTAAAATGGGTATTGTCGACATGCTCCTGCTTTAATTAATATTAAACCAGATGTCCCTTTTCTGTAACCAGTTAATTTTTTGCGTAGCTACTTNTCAACCAGATGTCCCTTTTCTGTAACTAGTGAATTTTTTGCGTAGCTACTTTGTAGAGTGGATTCCAAACAACGTGAAGGTGGCAGTTTGCGACATCCCACCGCGAGGTCTCAAGATGTCTGCGACGTTCATCGGTAACACGACGGCGATCCAAGAGATTTTCAAGAGAATCTCGGAGCAGTTCACCGCCATGTTCCGGCGCAAAGCTTTCCTCCATTGGTACACGGGAGAAGGCATGGATGAAATGGAGTTCACGGAAGCAGAGTCCAACATGAACGACTTGGTGTCCGAATACCAGCAATATCAGGTTAGTAAATTCAGTTTTAAAGTTTTATGTGAAGATGACATTGTTTTCCCACTTATTTTATTGGCTTTGAAATTTACAAAATTAGCTAGTTTAAAGTGTTAGAAGAAACCAGTTACCTTTTCAGCACTATAGTCGGTACGGCGGTATACCAGGGGCCATATAGAAAATACTAAAGATATGTCCTTGCAAGAAAGAAATACGGCTAAATGTAAAGGTTTTTAAGTGTTGCAAAGTTCCTTGGCGACTTTGAACATTAAAGTAACATGTTTGTCTTAGAAATGCTCTACTTGTGATATAACACCCAGCCCCCTCATGAAAAAATTTATGAAACGAGGGGAAANTAACAAGGATGTTTGGGCGAGTGTATGGTGCGCAGGCTTGTAATTTATGATTATTGTTGTGAACCATTGTCTAGAAATAAAATTGTTGCTGCTGTGGGTTTGACACCAGACAGATTACAATATGCAGAGTGCATTGAGCACTGATGGTACTCTTAACCAGAGTGCCAGCTAATTTGGACAGCCAACACAGCGGACATGCAACAATGTTAATTCTATTCCAGCTGGTGCTTGAAGCACGAACTGGAAGCGCTGATTGCTGCTCCCGTTGCTTATATTAAAATACGTGTAGTAATGAACAGAGATCCGGCCTGTTTTAAAGTGCATGTAGTACGTCCTTTTGGTATTTACTCTCGCCCACCCTTTTTATTTTCGGTTTGCATTATTACTTTCCAGAACTAATAGTTTTACTATAGTGTACCTGCAGAGCTACATGGTGTGGTCATTANTTTGCATTATTACTTTCCAGAACTAATAGTTTTACTATAGTGTACCTGCAGAGCTACATGGTGTGGTCATTTTAAGTAAAGCCACACTCAATTGTAACCTGTGTCAAGTGAAACTGCATGTGGATGCCAAGTCTTGGCACTGTATAAAGTGTTACATGTGGTCCATTGCGAAGGCAATGAGCTTGTGTGGCAATAGGTGTTCTTAGCTTGTGGGTCCAATTTTGCATGCCTAAACGTGAAGAGCAGAGTATTAAGAACACCTTTGTTTGTAGCAGATGTACTTACGTATGTAGTTTTGACTATATGCAGGTTGGAATTATGTTATGCTTTCCACTTAAGACGTTTCTTCTTACTAGCTATATTTAATGTGTTGGAATTTAAATTTGTTATAATATAGTCTGAAGTTGAAAGTAATACTCTTGCAGTAGCAGGAATTGGTAGAATATTTTCCAGTAGTGTCAACTGTTGGGAATTAACTCTAGATTCTCAAGTAGATAATGTTACTGTATTCGTAAATTGATCTAAATCTNCAGTGTCAACTGTTGGGAATTAACTCTAGATTCTCAAGTAGATAATGTTACTGTATTCGTAAATTGATCTAAATCTCTTAAAGTTTATTATTTTTTCTGTATACAGGAGGCTACCGCTGATGAGGATATAGAGTTCGACGAGGACGAGGAAGTCTTAGATGAAGAACAGTAAAAGAACAACTCTCCCATGCTGCTCATGTTTCACACAACCCAAAAATTATTTCGGGTTGTGTGAAACGTGCAAAATTTTGGTTAAAAGATGGTGCTCCGTAGAGAGATGTCATTGTTAGAACTGTACTTGTGCAGACGCATTGTGATACTAGTGTTAATGTTGTTAATGTTAATGCTCTGTTGTCAGAAATGTGAAGATTATTCCATGCAATTATTTAATGTTTTGCAGTTAAGAGGATGTTAAACTGCACAAGCCATCAATGAATAAGTGAGAATTTTCATTTTTAGCAAAGTTAATTTCTTACAGTATGTTTAAAATGGAAGACTGCATTTAATAATTTTGGAAAGAAGCTTATAAAATCACATGTGGTATGCCATATGTGACATAAAGTAATTACATGTATTTTTAATTTAATTTTTCTTTTTGGATTTTTTATATATATAAAAAAATTACATGTGACTAGGTGGAGGGAAACTGCCAATAAATGTTTTGTATCAATTAATGTGGTATTATTTTAGTTACATTCCAAATCAAGGTTCAGAGATAGTAATAAAAGTAATTATTATACCTATGTAAACACTTCCCTTCTACCTTGAAACATTAGCAGAACTGTACATGTTCCTATTTTCGAAAGATGGTGGTACAATGAAAGTGACTTTGACTTTGACTTTCTGCCACCTGCACACAAAGAGAGTCAAAGGTGCAGTTCAAGCTTTGTGTGGGGGAAGACCGTGCACAGTGAAGGCACACGCATGAATGACGTGTGTACTAGAAAAAAGATGTTGTACCAGGATGACCAATATCACCTGAGGGAATTATACTGGGTGGTCCACCTAACTTGGACACCCTCAAAAGTTAAGCAACAGTCTCTGATAACGATGCAGTGAATGCTAATGATGGTAGATTTGGGATTGTACGTATGGTGGTGAGTAATTAGCTGTATGAAGACTAGTGTTGCAGATTCCAATTCCACTTTAGATTCTCAAATTTGGTAATCTATTCTTTGGATATCGATTCAGATTACAGTTCCACTTTAATACTTTGTTTATGGAAAACACGATTTACTGTCTCTGCTACCAAGTTTTTTTTATTAACACACTTTAATTATGTAAGAGTATTGGTTACAAATTTATCATAGATAATTAATCTAACACAATTATTGCAGTACTGGAAATCTGTAAGAAACAGAAAGGTTAGCTTACATGCACTGAGCAACACACGTACTTAACAGGTAGAAAATAAGTTACAGGAAATTGGAAGTAGTTAGACATAATGGCAACCTTTGGGTATTGAAACATCAAGCCTGTAAATGATACTTGAATTTGTATATCAAAACAAAACCCAGTATATCAATTTTTAATAGAAATTTTATTGTCTTACCAAAAATAAAACTCTGAAATTCAAAATATTTTACATAACAAAATGTAACTCTGCAGCCCATGTAAAGCGCTGAAACATAATTTTTTATTGATATTTTTTTTTGTAAGAACTACACCACGCTGGAATATTTTTTTAGCTTACTCTGCCGGTATAGTGCACAAACTGTGTATCAGACGCCATGTTGAAATCATTGTAGTGGAAACTTAAATTAACAGCGCTAGTGGCATGTAANTATTGGTTACAAATTTATCATAGATAATTAATCTAACACAATTATTGCAGTACTGGAAATCTGTAAGAAACAGAAAAAGGTTAGCTTACATGCACGGAGCAACACACGTACTTAACAGGTAGGAAATAAGTTACAGGAAATTGGAAGTAGTTAGACATAATGGCAACCTTTGGGTATAGAAACATCAAGCCTGTAAATGGTACTTGAATTTGTATATCAAAACAAAACTCAGTATATCAATTTTTAATAGAAATTTTATTGTCTTACCAAAAATAAAACTCTAAAATTCAAAATATTTTACATAACAAAATGTAACTCTGCAGCCCATGTAAAGCGCTGAAACATAATTTTTTATAGANAAAATTCAAAATATTTTACATAACAAAATGTAACTCTGCAGCCCATGTAAAGCGCTGAAACATAATTTTTTATAGATATTTTTTTTTGTAATAACTACACCACGCTGGAATATTTTTTTAGCTTACTCTGCCGGTATAGCACACAAACTGTGTATCAGACGCCATGTTGAAATCATTGTAGTGGAAACTTAAATTAACAGCGCTAGTGGCATGTAANACACAAACTGTGTATCAGACGCCATGTTGAAATCATTGTAGTGGAAACTTAAATTAACAGCGCTAGTGGCATGTAAACTATGGAAGTATCGATTGCCACGAGTGTGACGTGTACAAATGTTTGGTGGTAATCATTGTAACTTTGGCGAGAAGTGTTTTTATGTCAAGGTCCATAAAGAGCATAGACATTTGTAGTTTTGCCAGTTTGGTTTATTTTTTATTTAAGATGATTGGTTAGATATATTCTCATTTGTGCTTTAAATCTAGTGATAAACAATGGTAGGTGCAGAAATGCATGTGGTGCATACATAAAAAAAGGGAAGATCTACNTGCTTTAAATCTAGTGATAAACAATGGTAGGTGCAGAAATGCATGTGGTGCATACATAAAAAAAGGGAAGATCTACAAACTTAAATCCAAAATCAGTGAATAGGGAATCCTTGGATTTCAGTAGAATCGGTGATGCAGATCAATATTGGAATTGACCCCAACACTGACTGCATAACATGTGCATGAACAGAGAAATTGAAACACTTACAATTTTTCACCGGAAATATACACCTATTTCAACAGCATTTGTTAAGTATGTGGAAAGAGGAATTTGACGATATAGTATTTGCAATGGAAAGTATTGCAGAAATGCTAAGAAATAATGTTAAAATATTAAGTTAGGTGGNTGCTTTAAATCTAGTGATAAACAATGGTAGGTGCAGAAATGCATGTGGTGCATACATAAAAAAAGGGAAGATCTACCAACTTAAATCCAAAATCACTGAATAGGGAATCCTTGGATTTCAGTAGAATCGGTGATGCAGATCAATATTGGAATTGACCCAACACTGACTGCATAACATGTGCATGAACAGAGAAATTGAAACACTTACAATTTTTCACCTGAAATATACACCTATTTCAACAGCATTTGTTAAGTGTGTGGAAAGAGGAACTTGACGATATAGTATTTGCAATGGAAAGTATTGCAGAAATGCTAAGAAATAATGTTAAAATATTAAGTTAGGTGGNACGATATAGTATTTGCAATGGAAAGTATTGCAGAAATGCTAAGAAATAATGTTAAAATATTAAGTTAGGTGGGCCGTAGCATGGGGCAGTGGACCTGTACTCGCAGCTGTGCACTGTAGGTAGCATGCTGGCCTATCTCCACACAAATGTTACCATTTGTATCATAGGAGAGATTTAGTGGAAATAACCACAAGNGGTAGCATGCTGGCCTATCTCCACACAAATGTTACCATTTGTATCATAGGAGAGATTTAGTGGAAATAACCACAAGCATGCCACAAATAGAAAGCTCAGCAGATCTAGTTGTGCAAGTGTGACCTCAATGTACAAGTAGAAGAGGCAGAGCCAAAATTCCCACTCCAGCACCCTTACAAATATATAATAATTATTATTATAATTATATACAGAAATAAAGCAAAAGGTGATTTAGAATATAAAGAACCATGTGTTTGATAAATAAATAAAGGGCCAGGGTGCACGCGGAGAGAGGGAGACGCTTGCGCGGACATACGGACGGGCACACTTGCATATATTTTTCCATTAAACAAAATTTATTCCGCAAAGGAGTGAAACATGTGAGCTGTTGCTCGGAGTGGGAGTGTTTAGTGGAGTTCAGCAAGGGTGAAATGTGGAAAGAAACCTGCCTCGAAACTTACACCTATGCAACATCTTTATTTAACATATTAGCTGAGCCCATGGCTCTGCTCGCGTGGACTACAAATTATTGTTTAAGTAAAATTTCAACTATATTAAAAAAAAAACCTAGTGTTAATCTTTTATGCTCTATACACATTATAAAACTCGGTCTGTGAATTAAATGGAAAAAAAATTTATCAGTATTGCTCTGTTATAGAAGATAGATATGTTACTGCGGAGATTTTTTTAGGTCTTTTTTTTTTCTACACAATTCTTTACTACATGAAATTGTTCCATCTTAAACGGTTTCGAAAGCGTATTACAAGAGCGCTTCACTAATATTGCTTGTAAATTTTTTGAGACATTTTCTTGCGATAAAAAGTAGCAAACATCACCTTTGAGCCCTCAAACTATTTCTGTGCAAGAAATTGTCTATCTGCTCCTCGGTTGAGACGCTGCATTGTTATTCTGTTCGTGTACTTTTCATTTTCTAATAGGCTACTTTTTATCCCAAGAAAATCTTATGTCACTTCCCGGCCCTCAAACTATCTCTGTGCAAAAAACCATGACTATCCGTTGCGACGTGAAAGGACAAACTCACACTTTCGCATTTATAATATTAGTTAGGATTATGTCCTTTGCATAATGATTTACTCCTTTGTGAAAGCAAAGGATGATTCTGAGAACTATATTAATCAGTCCAAGCTCAACGCTGGGAGAGACACTTTCGTACAAATGACTAAGGTTGGGCTGTACAACAAACTTCACTACATGGCCAGAGTTCAGAAACACACTGATGGCGGTAGTCCGCATGATTATTTTTGCCCATCATCACTATCCCTGCGAATAGCCAGGTGACCGTGGTGCATGGGGCTAGTGCATCCTGCACCTGGGTCAGTAGTTCACTGGTACCTCGTGCAATGGCATGACAAGTGCCTCCCTTTCAGAAGCCCAAACCTATTCCTGTACTATGTCCCAAGTTACTGGTGTACCTGCCATAAAGACCAGAGCACTAGAATCACCCTAGGTCCAGGGCACTCTGGATGCTGTGCTCTGGACTGTCTCATAGTCGTAGGGCCTGTTTTTAACCTGCCTCAGGCTTAATGCATCTGGGATCCGCTTGACAAGAGTGTCGTCAACTGGTTTGTATTATCTGAACATCAATAAATTACTAAAGTCGAGCGTTTTGAGTGCAGGCCTTTACTCTTGAAGGCATCTTGGGAGCTGGACCCGTCAACCAGCCATTCTCAAGGTTTAAGGGTTTTCAGTGTAATGTCTACTGTTATCAGGGTTTAATTGGTGTGTGGAGTGGCCTTACAACTCCACATGTAGCGAACTTAATACCAGCATAACTGTCCGGGCACCTGCTGCGATATTGGGCCGACCGTGACTGCCCACAGCTCAGAATATTGAAATCTAATTGTACATTGCCCTGATGTGTTGTGTAACTTCAAACTTTCGCAGCTTTCCTATACACAACAGTATTATGTACTATCTTGTCGTTTGCTGTTCGTCCACTAACTCATTGGAGAACAGATACTAATCGTGTCGTATTGTGTAGTGAACACTAGCATAGTGAATGTTGAAGGTAGATAGCATTTCATTCAATATTTTCTCCCCTCCTTTTCTCCTACCTCTGTACGTCCTCCAGTCCACAGATTGGTACTGAAAGCCGGTTAACTACCCGAGATAACAAGAGGTGACATATCACACACCACCACATTTATTCATAAGAGCCTCTGCTCTTTTCCCAGCACTAACAGAGTTTTGTGTTTGGGTAGTAGTGGCCTTGTAATAAAGAAACATAGCAAAACATCTGGATAGCCGGGTAATGATTGGACAAAGTCATGCTAACCTTACCATTAGAAGGCATTTAATAGTGTTTTCTGACCAGTTCTTTGTTAATGTAACTCTAAGTATTTTTAGTATAGATCAGTGCCTTTACAGGAATTTGGTTAATTTTAACATGGACACTGCCTTACACATAGAACGGGCTGAAGCAGTAATAGAATCCATAGTATCAGAAGAATTCCCGTATTTTGTTTAGATGGCTTTCAAACTTTTGAGTAGTGACCTCTAGCCACATGAATGGCATTCAGAATTTCTAACGGAACAAGCTCCAGAGGCAAATATTCCACCCGAAAAACCTGCATGTCTTGGTGGAACTATTAACTACAGCAGCTTTAGAGTATTGGCGAGTTAACTCAGCTGGAAGGTTTGATTTCAGTGATGAATCATTTTCCAAGGACTGCTCATCAGAAAAAGATTTGGATTGCATTTGTGCTGCTTCCAAAGCTAGATTGTTCGAACGCCTCAGACAAGTAAGTGTCAGTATTCCCGGACGTAGATGATTAGAAGTTAAACCAGCCACAAAGGAAGCCCTTATGTAGTCATCTCTATTTTGATGAGCCTTCATGGCACGTAAATTGCATTTCATCTTAACTACTTTAACCTCTGTAGATACTAGTCAGACTCGCAGATTCCAGAGTCTAGTAAATGCCTAGCATAGACTTTGTTCGCGGGTTTTATAAATAGTTTCTGTAAAAAGTCTAAGGCAGTGATGCAAGATTCACACTTATTAATGAACTGGTAAACTTCTGCAGATATGCAATTTACCAATAAACAAAGTTTATCTTCCTACTTAGCATTAAATCTCTCCGGCCTCAAATAAGTCTCCTTTTTGATTATTATTTTTGCAGTATTTTTGTGCTAGATAAATTTAGATATAATTTCGACAAAACGTGACCAGTAATTTGGAAACCTACAGTCTTTGTAGGAATTGTCTTAAATAATTCAGGTAATTTTCATTACCGAAACGATGTAATGTGGGCAACATAATTGAAAACTCATTTTACACTTTTTTCACCTTTGGGGTTAAACTGCTAAAAATCCAGAAGTTTTTTAAGTATTTAATTAGCCAATCTTTGGAAGCAAAAAGCAGAACGATATTCTGTTGGGTTAATGAGCTATTGGATTCGTCACACTTTAACACTTCACTTTATTAGGGGTGCAATTTCGAGAAATCTAGAATTTCATATTTAGGTNGTTGGATTCGTCACACTTTAACACTTCACTTTATTAGGGGTGCAATTTCGAGAAATCTAGAATTTCATATTTAGGTATTGACTTAGTGTCATGGTTTTAGGAGCGAGAAACAGGCAGGTTAGACTTGAGTACTGCAGGTTTTCAGTTAAGTTGCGGACATGCACCAACTACTATAGAGCATGATATGAGGGGAACAGTGGTCAATTTTCCCAAGTGGCTGCTCCTGGAGGCCCCATTGTACTGACTATAAAGATTCTTGAGTAATCAATTTTCATGCCTACCTACTGAATGTGTTTGTCCTCTCAGTAAAGCAGGGTGAGNCTATAAAGATTCTTGAGTAATCAATTTTCATGCCTACCTACTGAATGTGTTTGTCCTCTCAGTAAAGCAGGGTGAGTTTGTTAACCATGCTATCTCTTAACACCCATTACGATAATCGTAATAATCCTCCATTGTGTAAATCATGTTTGTGTTATGTAAAGCAATTTACATAGGTTTTTTGGAAATGCAGTTAAGTGGTTGTGAAGCGACCAGATACGACCTAAAATACTCTTAGATAATTTCTGGTGGCTTTACTCATGTACAAATTCTCCGTTTGAAGCACTTTAATATTTGACGGTTACGGCATGTTGCCAGCCTACACGGAATAGAGGGCACATATCCTTATCACAAAAATTCAAGTTACACCACTGGCGCGAGTGTATCATGAGGTTGGGGATGGTGGTGTACCTAGGTGAAATTAAAGATTAACAAATTGTTTCAATATAATAGAGAAAAACTATTGGAGTTACGTGGTTGACTGAGAAAATGTAGAAGACCCGGGGGAACATCTAGACAGCACAACCACNGAACATCTGGACAGCACAACCACCCCCTGCACGTGCATAGTCTGGACTTATGGCGCAAGAGATGAGTGGTCGAAATAAGAAACATGTTGGACCGAAAACAAATGAAGCACACAAGATGGCTGACTGAAACATGATGGTGGAAGAGTGATGCAATCCTAGATGGTGAATGGAGGTCAAGGTCAGACACGAGATGGCGGACAGACCATTCTCAACCCCCTTTCCTTGCTCTGAAACATACTATTCCTGTTTGCCAAAACGTTTTGCATATTCATATTTACAGTTTTCAGTGACATGTCGCAGGCAGCTGAAATGATTAACACTCTCATTCATGTATTGTAAATGGTACGTAACTTCCCTTGTTTGTATTGTGCGAGTGTCTTCTGATGATGGCAAAAATCATGTTAACAATTTCTAGATAATTTTTTTTTCTAGAGACAAAATATGTAAGCCTGTGCTTTCCACCAGTTAATTAATGAATATTAATCAAACTTCTGCTATTGCCAGTTTAAAGTAAGCCTTGTATATTTCCTGGTAATTATTTAAACGTGCATTAAGCTCTTGTACTATGATTTTTCAGAAAGAATATACATTTTTCAGGAGTAGCAAACCAGTGGATATTTCACTTAAGCTATAGTTTTTAATCAACCTCCCACAAACTTAAAAATTAGGGACTTGTTTAATGTTGCAGAAGAGAGAGTGCATTGACACTAATTCAAGAAGTATATATGTACTTCTTTCATGTTCCCCCACATCAGTTTAAATTAATAAACCATTATAAAAAGAGCTCGGCATCCAGAAAGGCCATACAAAAAGTCTTGGAAATATATACGTACGTAGTTGATTGTTACACAAGACAAAGGAACAAAACTGTATTTGGCACCAAAGCTAACTAAAGTGTTTGGATTGGTCTCCCTTTGCTCCAATGTGTGCGCTTGGCTGCAAGAGTACAAAGTTATTCAGTGATAGCACAGATGACGATTCAGTTTTCATTCAATTCTATGCCCGACAGGTGAAAGTGTTTACGCAGCTGAATTTTTTGTGATAATGGATTCTATTTTTTGTTTTAAATCTTCATTATAATCTGTCAATTTCAAACACTGTATCAGACACGTTATTGTAAGACAGCGGTGTGAGTCAGCTTGCAGCAAGTTTACTTTAAGAGATACCTTTTTTATTTTAATAAATTTGACTACGATAAGAAGATTGCAAACCATTTGACTCCTTAAGAGACTATCCATAATACATGAAACAGCATTTATATAATCGCAAATTAATTTATAATATTATAGAGAGAGGCAGTTTCTCTACAAACCGAATGTGTGAACTTCTTTAGAAAAATGAGGTTTTTTTAAAAATGCCATACAATTCTGGCATGTGTTAAAGGTTCTTCTGAAAATATCGCTGCTCATATACTACTTCGGCAAGAATTGTATCTGAAATAGTTTTTTTCTTTAAGAGGTTCTACTGCGAGGTTTAAGGTCTGTAACAATACCACGCCGAAGCAACAAAATTCTGAACAAATTAAGGAGTGTTACTATAAAGCAAACTCTAAAATGCCAGAAAATAATTTGAAGTTTATTTAAATTAATNGTCATCTCTATTTTGATGAGCCTTCATGGCACGTAAATTGCATTTCATCTTAACTACTTTAACCTCTGTAGATACTAGTCGGTAGACTCGCAAATTCCCCAAGTCTAGTAAATGCCTAGCATAGACTTTGTTCGCGGGTTTTATAAATAGTTTCTGTAAAGTCCAAGGCGGTGTTGCAAGATTCACACTCATTAATGAACTGGTAAACTTCTGCAGATATGCAATTTACCAATAAACAAAGTTTATCTTCCTACTTAGCATTAAANAACATCAATAAATTACTAAAGTCGAGCGTTTTGAGTGCAGGCCTTTACTCTTGAAGGCATCTTGGGAGCTGGACCCATCAACCAGCCATTCTCAAGGTTTAAGGGTTTTCAGTGTAATGTGTACTGTTATCAGGGTTTAATTGGTGTGTGGAGTGGCCTTACAACTCCACATGTAGCGAACTTAATACCAGCATAANCTACTGTTATCAGGGTTTAATTGGTGTGTGGAGTGGCCTTACAACTCCACATGTAGCGAACTTAATACCAGCATAACTGTCCGGGCACCTGCTGCGATATTGGGCCGACCGTGACTGCCCACAGCTCAGAATATTGAAATCTAATTGTACATTGCCCTGATGTGTTGTGTAACTTCAAACTTTCGCAGCTTTCCTATACACAACAGTATTATGTACTATCTTGTCGTTTGCTGTTCGTCCACTAACTCATTGGAGAACAGATACTAATCGTGTCGTATTGTGTAGTGAACACTAGCATAGTGAATGTTGAAGGTAGATAGCATTTCATTCAATATTTTCTCCCCTCCTTTTCTCCTACCTCTGTACGTCCTCCAGTCCACAGATTGGTACTGAAAGCCGGTTAACTACCCGAGATAACAAGAGGTGACATATCACACACCACCACATTTATTCATAAGAGCCTCTGCTCTTTTCCCAGCACTAACAGAGTTTTGTGTTTGGGTAGTAGTGGCCTTGTAATAAAGAAACATAGCAAAACATCTGGATAGCCGGGTAATGATTGGACAAAGTCATGCTAACCTTACCATTAGAAGGCATTTAATAGTGTTTTCTGACCAGTTCTTTGTTAATGTAACTCTAAGTATTTTTAGTATAGATCAGTGCCTTTACAGGAATTTGGTTAATTTTAACATGGACACTGCCTTACACANACTCTAAGTATTTTTAGTATAGATCAGTGCCTTTACAGGAATTTGGTTAATTTTAACATGGACACTGCCTTACACAAAGAACTGGCTGAAGCAGTAATAGAATCCTTAGTATCAGAAGAATTCCCGTATTTTGTTTAGATGACTTTCAAACTTTTCAGTAGTGACCTCTAGCCACATGAATGGCATTCAGAATTTCTAACAGAACAAGCTCCAGAGGCAAATATTCCACCCGAAAAACCTGCATGTCTTGGTGGAACTATTAACTACAGCAGCTTTAGAGTATTGGCGAGTTAACTCAGCTGGAAGGTTTGATTTCAGTGATGAATCATTTTCCAAGGACTGCTCATCAGAAAAAGATTTGGATTGCATTTGTGCTGCTTCCAAAGCTAGATTGTTCGAACGCCTCAGACAAGTAAGTGTCAGTATTCCCGGACGTAGATGATTAGAAGTTAAACCAGCCACAAAGGAAGCCCTTATGTAGTCATCTCTATTTTGATGAGCCTTCATGGCACGTAAATTGCATTTCATCTTAACTACTTTAACCTCTGTAGATACTAGTCAGACTCGCAGATTCCAGAGTCTAGTAAATGCCTAGCATAGACTTTGTTCGCGGGTTTTATAAATAGTTTCTGTAAAAAGTCTAAGGCAGTGATGCAAGATTCACACTTATTAATGAACTGGTAAACTTCTGCAGATATGCAATTTACCAATAAACAAAGTTTATCTTCCTACTTAGCATTAAATCTCTCCGGCCTCAAATAAGTCTCCTTTTTGATTATTATTTTTGCAGTATTTTTGTGCTAGATAAATTTAGATATAATTTCGACAAAACGTGACCAGTAATTTGGAAACCTACAGTCTTTGTAGGAATTGTCTTAAATAATTCAATTAATTTTCATTACCGAAACGATGTAATGTGGGCAACATAATTGAAAACTCATTTTACACTTTTTTCACCTTTGGGGTTAAACTGCTAAAAATCCAGAAGTTTTTTAAGTATTTAACTAGCCAATCTTTGGAAGCAAAAAGCAGAACGATATTCTGTTGGGTTAATGAGCTGTTGGATTCGTCACACTTTAACACTTCACTTTATTAGGGGTGCAATTTCGAGAAATCTAGAATTTCATATTTAGGTATTGACTTAGTGTCATGGTTTTAGGAGCGAGAAACAGGCAGGTTAGACTTGAGTACTGCAGGTTTTCAGTTAAGTTGCGGACATGCACCAGCTACTATAGAGCATGATATGAGGGGAACAGTGGTCAATTTTCCCAAGTGGCTGCTCCTGGAGGCCCCATTGTACTGACTATAAAGATTCTTGAGTAATCAATTTTCATGCCTACCTACTGAATGTGTTTGTCCTCTCAGTAAAGCAGGGTGAGATTGTTAACCATGCTATCTCTTAACACCCATTAGGATAATTGTAATAATCCTCCATTGTGTAAATCATGTTTGTGTTATGTAAAGCAATTTACATAGGTTTTTTGGAAATGCAGTTAAGTGGTTGTGAAGCGACCAGATACGACCTAAAATACTCTTAGATAATTTCTGGTGGCTTTACTCATGTACAAATTCTCCGTTTGAAGCACTTTAATATTTGACGGTTACGGCATGTTGCCAGCCTACACGGAATAGAGGGCACATATCCTTATCACAAAAATTCAAGTTACACCACTGGCGCGAGTGTATCATGAGGTTGGGGATGGTGGTGTACCTAGGTGAAATTAAAGATTAGCAAATGGTTTCAATATAATAGAGAAAAACTATTGGAGTTACGTGGTTGACTGAGAAAATGTAGAAGACCCGGGAGAATCTAGACAGCACAACCACCCCCTGCACGTGCGTAGTCTGGACTTATGGCGCAAGAGATGAGTGGTCGAAATAAGAAACATGTTGGACCGAAAACCCGAAGCACAAAAGATGGCCGACTGAAACATGATGGTGGAAGAGTGATGCAATCCTATATGGTGAATGGAGGTCAAGGTCAGACACGAGATGGCGGACAGACCATTCTCAACCCCCTTTCCTTGCTCTGAAACNTATGGTGAATGGAGGTCAAGGTCAGACACGAGATGGCGGACAGACCATTCTCAACCCCCTTTCCTTGCTCTGAAACATACTATTCCTGTTTGCCAAAACGTTTTGCATATTCATATTTACAGTTTTCAGTGACATGTCGCAGGCAGCTGAAATGATTAACACTCTCATTCATGTATTGTAAATGGTACGTAACTTTCCTTGTTTGTATTGTGCGAGTGTCTTCTGATGATGGCAAAAATCATGTTAACAATTTCTAGATAATTTTTTTTTCTAGAGACAAAATATGTAAGCCTGTGCTTTCCACCAGTTAATTAATGAATATTAATCAAACTTCTGCTATTGCCAGTTTAAAGTAAGCCTTGTATATTTCCTGGTAATTATTTAAACGTGCATTAGGCTCTTGTACTATGATTTTTCAGAAAGAATATACATTTTTCAGGAGTAGCAAACCAGTGGATATTTCACTTAAGCTATAGTTTTTAATCAACCTCCCACAAACTTAAAAATTAGGGACTTGTTTAATGTTGCAGAAGAGAGAGTGCATTGACACTAATTCAAGAAGTATATATGTACTTCTTTCATGTTCCCCCACATCAGTTTAAATTAATAAACCATTNGCATTGACACTAATTCAAGAAGTATATATGTACTTCTTTCATGTTCCCCCACATCAGTTTAAATTAATAAACCATTGTAAAAAGAGCTTGGCATCCAGAAAGGCCATACAAAAAGTCTTGGAAATATATACGTACGTAGCTGATTGTTACACAAGACAAAGGAACAAAACTGTATTTGGCACCAAAGCTAACTAAAGTGTTTGGATTGGTCTCCCTTTGCTCCAATGTGTGCGCTTGGCTGCAAGAGTACAAAGTTATTCAGTGATAGCACAGATGATGATTCACTTTTCATTCAATTCTATGCCCGACAGGTGAAAGTGTTTACGCAGCTGAATTTTTTGTGATAATGGATTCTATTTTTTGTTTTAAATCTTCATTATAATCTGTCAATTTCAAACACTGTTTCAGACACGTTATTGTAAGACAGCGGTGTGAGTCAGCTTGCAGCAAGTTTACTTTAAGAGATACCTTTTTTATTTNATCAGACACGTTATTGTAAGACAGCGGTGTGAGTCAGCTTGCAGCAAGTTTACTTTAAGAGATACCTTTTTTATTTTAATAAATTTGACTACGATAAGAAGATTGCAAACCATTTGACTCCTTAAGAGACTATCCATAATGCATGAAACAGCATTTATATAATCGCAAATTAATTTATAATATTATAGAGAGAGGCAGTTTCTCTACAAACCGAATGTGTGAACTTCTTTAGAAAAATGAGGTTTTTTTAAAAATGCCATACAATTCTGGCATGTGTTAAAGGTTCTTCTGAAAATATCGCTACTCATATACTACTTTGGCAAGAATTGTATCTGAAATAGTTTTTTTTTTTAAGAGGTTCTACTGCGAGGTTTAAGGTCTGTAACAATACCACGCCGAAGCAACAAAATTCTGAACAAATTAAGGAGTGTTACTATAAAGCAAACTCTAAAATGCCAGAAAATAATTTGAAGTTTATTTAAATTAATTTATACTACAAAAAATACATTGCAAAATAATAAATTTGCTAGTGTATCAAAAACCAATCGCTCGTGAAACAAATGAATATGTATTCTTGGACACCAAGCCTGAAATTGATATGATAGCAAGTTCTGAAGTCTATGTTGCAGGGTGGCAGATTCCAAAGTTAAAGCACAATAGCTGCAGAAGAAAGTATTTGTCCCCAAATGCTGAGTTCCTTAAAACTTTTAATAAAAGTGCACTTTTTTTTATTTGAGAAGGTTACAAAGAGCTTATGCTCTCATATACAAACTGTACAAAAAATGTTTATTATACCAGTAGTATGACAAGGGAAGTCTGGCATAAGGGGATGGGGGAGAGATCTGGGTGACATTAACCTCATGCCATGACTTTGGCTGACCTTGACCTCACGCTGATAACTTTGGCTGACCTTAAACCCAAACAATTAAAAATCCAATAAATACTGAATAAATTTTTAAAAATATAAGAAATTATTTAAAGACTTGCACGCAGAAGGTCAGAGGTTCGATGGCAGGTGGAGCTACTAAGCTGCTGGCACGACTGACCCACAATTTTTTTTTTTTTTTACTTATTAGTCTGCTCCCTTCTAGACCCATTCAAGCCCCCAATCCTCAACATACCACATCTACCGTTCATTTATTTTTGATATCGCCCAATAGAGCGCACTACTATCTCATTTTTCGGGAATCTGCCATCAGTGATGATTTACTGTCTGCAAGAGGGCTATCGATCTGAACCGAATGGTGACTAGTTCCGTACCTGCAACCCCCACCCCTCATCACCACCCTCTCAAAAAAATATCTAAACATTGAGGGACATACAATGTTACGCCACTGCTCACC